>JABFQA010000747.1:0-17115 GCA_022817065.1 Probaryconus sp. ZL-2020 | reverse complement strand
CCGTTTTTTTTTTTTTTTTTTTTCTTTTTCTCTGCTTCTTCTTTTCCCAAGCTTGATAACTTAATCTATTTAACGCGCTTTATGAAGAAAGATGTGTTTGCAAATTATACGCCGGAGGAAACAATGCAAAAATTACATTTCTCTCTTTTTCTTTTCCTCTCCGATCAATTTGTCGAAATTGATTAATCGCGCAACGTCTGTTGGATAATTACAATTTTTTTTTTCATTGCCCTCGTAAATTTGCTTTTATTTATTTAGAATTGATTATCGATTATTATTATGAGGCTGTTTTTTTTTTCGTGTGGGTATTTTAAATATCACCGAGTAAATTATTTCTGTATGAACACAGGCGTGATTATTGAAAGGTAATGATATTTAAACGATGGTATAAAGAGTAATAACACGCGAAGTAAATGGGCGATGTTCATTTTATTGTGAAATTAATTTCAAATGGTTTTGATATTTGCTGGCGTTGCTTATGTTATTCAAATGGCAAGTTCGTCAATTACCGATGGGTTTTAACGGCGGAATTGTAGAGCAAGTCTAACTTTCATCGACACACCGTGAGCTAATGAATGGTCTACTCATGCAACTTGATAGGGTATAGTATTTCAAGAAGGAGGGTGCGCAACGAGTCCTTCATGAGATGCTTCAATGTAGTTGACCTAATTGGAAACAAGAGGTCCCTTGCTGAATACATTAAACTCGATCAGGTCACGCGATAAAATCACCGAAAAATTGATATCACGTTTTAATGACACTATTTTCAAACAGTAACTACATTTCAATGAAAAATATTTGTACTTAACCAAAAACAAATCTCATCAAAAATCGATCTTTGCCTGTTATTTTTTGATAGTGTAATTGATCTTGCAAATGATAATTTTAATTAGAAATTATATACTATGATTTATTTCGTATTAAATTTATATACAGATCTTTAGTAATGAGATTATTATTTTATTATCTGAAAGACAATGAAAAAAAAAAAAAAATATATATATATATATATCATCGAGATTTTTTTGTGGTTGTGGATGCTCAATAGCATAAAGAGTTTCGTTGGCGAGACAAACCGCACGCACGCGAAGATCTCGTCGTAAGGAAGAGAAACACTACGAGTTAATACGCCATAACCGCAAGTGTTACCGACGGTTTTGTTTACGAGTAATGTGAGCATTTACGACACTGCGAAACACGATTGTGGTGTGTCATGTTTCGAAAATCGCAGTCATTTCCTACGAAAGGTAATCTCTAGAATTTAAATTTTAACTCAAACACATTTTAGCAGAAAAGCCTCTTTATAGTTTCCATCCTCATTCTATGCAATTTCACTTCTCATCTAGGTGATTATGTTCTTATCAAATTTTGCAAAACAATTCGGTTGCAAAATTTACAACAAACACTCGGTCAACTTAAAATACATAAAGAAGATTATTTACGTTCGTAATTGCAAAAATTAATTGCAATCATCATTCCAACAGATACAAATCGTCGCAATTAAGAAAACGAAAAAAAAAAGATATGAACTTAACATTTCAAATTTATGAGTGCAAAAATAAACGTTGGCCTTAATTGTGTGAAAAGGTAATTAAAAAAATTTAAAAAATAAAAGAAAAAAAAAAAAAAAACAGAAAACGGTGTAACGTTTTAATGAAAACGCTGTAAAATTAAAGTGATTAATTTTGCGAGCGTTTCCAGCCGTTGTTTTTGTTTTGCATGTAATTTACAGTTTGAACTTAACGAAGTGACTAGCTCTATGCAAACGAATTCGACGTTGAAGCGAGGCACAATCCAAATCCAATCTTCCAATCGGAGTCAATTACAGGCTCACAATGGGCCGATAGACGCTGCGGTGCCTAAATGTCAACTTGGAGGCGACGGTGTCATTTCGAATACAAACAGGATTACGCGATCTAATTCGCGGCCTGACAAAAGGCCGACAAAGAAAGTCATCGAGCTGGAAGCATACCGAAAAGGGTACCATCGTAGAATCTCTTTCTGTCTTTCCCCTTTGATATTTTCCTCGCTCACCCTTTGCAGAGTAATATTTGTCGCCCTCGTTGCATTAAATGAACGCCAACTGGTCGATAATACGTTTACATATTGCGCATTGTGCGACACTATGTATTACATAGTTAGCTTTATTAACGTTATTGGCCTTGTTTTTGGATTTAGACTAACGAATTTACACTTCAAGAAAACATTATCTTTCCTTTTCTGTATGAATAAATTTACATAATCCAGAATAATGATTGTTATGAAAATAATCTTTATAAATGATCTTCAAAGTATAAATTCTTCAAAAATGAGCGATATTCAATATTGATGGTACTGATTGCACAGGATATATTTTTAAAAATTGTCTAATAATACAATGACAATGTTTATTATTTCTCATAGTGGTCTTCGCATTGTTAGCGCAGCTAAGCAGCTCAAGTTGGGAGTGCAATTTGCTGCGCTCGGAGCGATCGATTTGCATCGTAGTTGAAATTGCACTTGGTAAACTAGCGAATGCAAATGTTTATGTTCCACGCTTGCTACGGTACCAAGCATCGATGTAAGACAATGGCTGATTATCTATCTCCTTGCAAAGCAAGGAGAGTACAGAACGTTGCTTGTCACGACACAATCGCATTCACCGTCGACATATAATATTAAAGTAACTTAACCTTACATGAGCGATTCGTCGAATTAAAAGCCCCCGGAGAAATTAGATTTTGCAACCGTCAGTAATTCACGAAAGTATACAAAAAGAAAAAAAGATAGAAAAAAAAAAAAGAAAATGAAAATTGTGCCATAATTTCGGAGAGCGAATATTGGCACTTTCTGCAAATTTTATTTTCAACTTCAGCTCGCATTGCATTTCAAATGTGAAGCTTCACTCTGCCAAATGCTCGCATTTCCCTGCGAAATAATAAATGCGTCTGCTAATGCATAGATGTATGCACGAACTCCCACCAGGAGAGATGCCAACTGCGCGAATTCGGGAGGGGTAGTTTGGTATGCAAGCGTGTCTCTGCGCTGAGTGCATACTGCAATATTTACCCCTTCGCTCTCGTGTCGATCCCCGAATTGCCAAACCTGATACCGCCAAGTGTTTTTCGTTCTCGAAATTATTTCGCATTTTTAGCTTCAAGTTAAAATTGTCCAGTATTATTTGGTTTTAGTGAAGCGCATTTACTTAACATCAACAAAAAAATTATCAACAAAAATCAATAAAATAATACCTTAATAATGCTTAAGTGAATCTTTTACATGTTTTGCAAATTTAAAATTCATTAACATAATTCAATCTCGAGAATCAAATATGTGTATGAAATTCTTATCGATTAATTAATCGAAACATTTTTGTTTGGAAATTCTATTTACACGTATTTTCGGTTTTCAAAAAATTTTATGAAATTTGGGAGAAGAAAGAATTTTTGATAAAAGGCTATATGTGGGTTGAAATGAAAGGCGAAGTGAAATACTTCACTCGTAAATGAAAAAATATTCCTTTTGGCCAACCTTAATGCAACGGCAACACTCGTACACGCCAAAATCCAAGAGTCTCCTAAATGCACTTGTTCACTGTTTCACTACCAATCATAGACTGAGAAGATTTTACAAAATTTTAATAAAGTTTCAATAAAGTACCACTTTTCCAAAAATTTTCCAAGTTTGGGATAAGAAAGAGCTTTCAATAAAAGGTCAGATGTGGATCATAAATCTTATCTCTATTTTATTGCAGGTATAATTATACCTTTAATTAAATTTCTCTTTATTGTATAAAATGTTTTCTGAATGTTATTATTTTCATTTCTAATTTTATTTCTAATGACTCACTTTATATATCTTTTAACTATTTTCATTTTTGATATTTTTCGATGAAATAATCGATGAGAACTTCATATACATAATATAATACGGGACAAAAATTATTAACAAAATTTGTAAATGAAAACGAAAAAACTCTGGGTTTTGCAAAGTCGAGCTTTAGGCATTATATTTCATTGACGAAGACAATTCCAGCTCGTCCTGACGGTTGCGGACTGTCGCGCGTCGCGTTATTTATGACCAAGCAAGCTCAACAGTGACCCTCTTATTCGCGGTTTTTACTCATATTTCGCGTTGGTTCCCCGTTAGATTCGAGTGTCCAGTGGGATACTAAGGGGAACTCTCTGAAAAATCCCAGAATCGCGAGAGACACCGAGCAAAAGTTGACCGTTATTTATTACGCTTTTCTAGCACACAGCGGGGTAACCGCAACATCTAAAATAAAAAAAAAAAAACTCAAAAGTCTCTCCAGAATGAGTGCAACTCTGCGGCATCGGCACTTTTAAATTCAAACGGGCGGACAGTTGCAGTCTGGAGCAAGCCACTCTGCGCCACCCTTCTTGATTTATTCATCTTTTGACATTATCCTAGGTACCAGAGAAATAGAGAGATAGCGAGACAGACAGAGAGACAGAGGGAGTGAAAAAGTACATCGCCCTTTGTAATAAATAACGGAATCGAGAAACAAATCCAACTGTATTTAGTCGAAATGGAAATGACGAGGGAATAAATTGGGAAAAGGTGTTTGCGGGAATCCCAGTTTTCGGCGAGCATCGAAAGCGGTCCCAGTTTATACGATCTTTCAACCGGGCATTATTCCACTTCATCCCCGAATTTAAGCTCCGAAGGATCCATAAAGGGAGGCGACCAAGTATGATCGTGTCGAGGGTGGTCAGGTGCTCGTTGGGTTTAATCCCTTATCCTTTTAAACGTTGTGTATTATCCTCGTAAAAACTAATACAGGGTCTAGCCTCGGCTCCACCTAAAGCCTGCTTGGCGCTACATTCGCAAAAAGCTGAAAGCGAAAAAAAAAAAAGAGAACGGAAAGAGAACCAAGGGGGGTGTGAAGGGGGGGGCGGGGGCGGGAGAAAAAAGAACGAAAAGGCGAAAGAGCGAGGGCGAGACTCGAAAATACATTCGCGCATAGATGAATACGTTTGTGAATATGCAGGGGAGTGGCGCGCGAAGGGCGAATTTCGTGAAGCTACACGGGAGAGGCCATACATCAACCTGGCGACGAAACAACCAACTCCCGGCGAGAGTTGCATTTGCATCGGTTAAGCGAACTCTCGGAACGATCGACTTCTGCCACCCTCCCCGGTATTCCACTCCCTGCAACGACGCTGATGCGTGGGGACTTAGTGTTAGCGCCATGCCATCCCCCTCAGGAACCCAAGGCTCGATTTACATTTTCTTTCTTTCGCTCGAGCAACCTCGACTCGATAACAGGAAGTTTGGGGCTCTTGTTGCCTATCAGAGGAAAATTTTCGCTAAATTCAAGTTTACGTAGCTGACTCTGAACTTTCTTTTCTTGATACTTCCCTGGTTCTAGGCGAAGTTTTCTACGACGAGTTTCAATGAAAATTGTTAAAATAAAAACAAGATCGTTTTAATTCAGTTATTATCAATATTGTGATTTTTATTTGGTGTAAATGATTTTTAAAGAATTATTTTTCAGTGAAGATCATAATGATCGATGGCATTTATTGTACGTGACCTAGATTCGAGAAACATTAGAGGGACGTTTGACTTTATTTCCTCGATTTTTTCAATCTAGACAAATTTCATAAAGTTAAAGTTAATCGAATGTTTCGGGTTTTGAACTTTATGCTTCTTGTACGGCAGGAAAAGGACAGCGCAGAGGCTCGACTGTTTTACAGTCTTGCGTCGTGTCCTTTATGGTCGTAAAGGCATCGTAAAAAGGAAAATGCGTGTGACATTTGGCCCCGAAAAGAGAAAGAGAAACAAGTTACGAGATCGTTGTCGTCAATTCGGTCCGCTTATATGACACGTGATGGAGCGAAATCGTAGTAACGTCGCGTTCCGAGAGCATGATCATAAACGAATTGCACGGCGCGATAAACGCGTTTGAAATTTTATTGTCAATTCTACGGATACATTTGAATATCGTATGTTCCACGACAAATGAAATCTCGTTTTTATAGACTTCTAGGTATTTGAGGTTACTTTCATTTGCATTTCGGTCTTGTTTGTGAAATACTTCTTAAAATGGTTGCAGTGGAAAATCGTTTATGTGAAACATTGCCAAATGCCAACATAGACACTACTAAATAATAATAAAATACAATTCTCATTGTCTTCGATAATCTTCAATTAATCATTGTTATTAAGGGATTTATATAATAGAAATCTTTATTTAATTTATAATCAATTGAAAAATCTTATTTTTTTTTTTTTTTTCATGAACACAAAAGATTTTTCATCTTTGGGATTCGTCTAATTACATTCCAGTGTATCTTATTTATTAGAACATTCATCTCGAAGGAACTTTGAAGATCAGAAGACTGTTTTCCTCTCGCGTCTGAGACGTAGTTCTGTAAACTAAACTCAGGCTCGTACAATCCTCAACGATCACTGAATCACCGTTAGTGATAGATAGTGCAGCTGTTGCGAGATCACAGGACGCTCGAAATAGTTTAACAACAATACTGCCGGTCGTGCGAGCGAGCACGTGAGCGTGCGTTGTACCATTTCGCTGTGGTTTTTTATTTCGACCTTTTTCCCGGTGCGGCGAAAAGTCAAAATACCTGAGAAAGTCAGTTTAATCTTGGGTCGGCTTAATCGCGTCACGGGAAAATGAAGAAAATGAAGGAACGGCGACGACTCGAGTTTGCTCACTCGCTGACTTACTGCGAAGAACATTTACGATTTGCTGGCATAAAATATGGCGACCTGATGAGTCACGTTGCGGAACATTTGCAGCGGCACTAAAACCATGTTCCGTGTCAAAAAACAACGAGCACGAAACGAAAAGAGGGAAAATCGCCTTGCAACAACACCGCGCGATATTTCATCGCGTCGCGATTAACGTTAATAATTCTAATTAAAATCTCGTTAAGAAAGTGTCTCGACTCGCGATAGGAGCCGACGTTTTCAAGAATTTGGCTCGAATTTTGGGGCTTCAGGATATTACATAATTTACGACCGAAATTATGACAGCTCGTTTGAGCGCCATTATTATGTTACGAGGGCAGTGGTGGGGAGGAGGAGGAGGGGGAGGAGGAAGAGGTGGGAATGGAACGTATTATAAATGTAAGACCAGTAGCCCGAGTCCGTGCGGTTTGTTTACGATTCAAGAGGACCGGCCCAAAGCCCCTGGCTAACGTGTAATTACGCGCGCCTTTTGCCTTAAAACCGGAGGTGAGTCCACACGCGTAGCTTCCTCTTCTCTCGCACTGAAATTCCCCCAAAATCCTTTGGGACGAAGAACCCAAGTAATGGCCTCGTTACGACATCCGTCCACCTACTGTTTATATGAGAAATTTTGCAGCTCAAGCCACCGGATGTTTCAACGGATTTTAATCGGCGAAAAATCGGTAAAGAAATTTAATAAAGAAATGCCACTCATTAAATGGAATTGAACAAAATTAACGTTGTAAATCGTTGAATTTGTTTAATTGGATGATAACAATAGCGAGAGATGTAGTGACAAACGGACGGGGTAGCGTGAGCGCAAAATTGAGACGTAGAAACGTTTGCGGCAATCGCATTGAGCGGATCCGGTTTACAAGCGGCGATTTACATTTCTCCTCGCTTCTTCCCCTTTGCAGCCCCTGCGGCTTCATCGTTTCTCATCGGTCGCGAATTTATCCACCTGCTCCCTTTGGCCGTGATAAATGGTTCCGTTCCATCCCCCACGTTTACCCTCGAGCGCTGTTCTTATCAACTCAGACGTGGACTACGTCACCAGCTCGGTCCATCTTAAGTCTCGGATTTTTGCACGACGGTCCAGCTTCTCCTCTGGGACAATGCTCTCTTTTTTTCTATTTTTATCGCAAAGCTACCTTTCTCTCTTATCTCTTTGCGAATTTTTGAGAACGAAACTTTCATCAAGTTGAAAAATGAAAAAAATCCCTTTGTTTGCAATTTTTGTAATTTCTGCGCGAACGGTTATTAATCATATTAATTACTATTATAAACAATCTTCCCGTCGTTAATTTTAAAATGGACGCTCAGACAGATAAGAATAATTGTAGTGTGTAATTTGCGACCATAAAGGAGAGAGAATAATAATAAAAGTGGAGCGTGGTTTTTGATCTCACGAGGAGCATTCGAGCGGTCTGGTAACTGCCGTAATGTCCGTGCTGAATCCTACAGGGTCTTTGGGGGTGAAAAGATGGCCGGGGGCAAAATGGCCCCCGAAGGGGCGATAGAGGCTACCTAATAGCTCACTGAATTGCCTCCGAAACACCTTTTTAATGAACTATTGCTGCGGGAAATGAAAATGGGGAAGACGACAACCAGCCGATCTTCATTGCTGATTTCCTCTTTCTTATCTGCTTATTTCTCCGCGTCATTAAGAACGAGCTCTTTCGGTATAACTAGGTTACTTACTTAAAATGACACCGATATTCTAATAACTTGTTGGAAAAGTGGTTTTTCCAATTGAAGTGAATTCGAGGAAAAATTATTGAGATAACCTCGATTTCGGCCCGTATATTTTCCAACACGAAATTAGCCGAACTGCCGTCGACCTCCATCTAGCATGGCCCCATGCCGTTTCACATCACGGTCGACCCGATTTCATTTCATTCGCAAGCGCCGCGTCATCATTTTTCATAGACCCCACTGCTACGTATGACTGACACCCTCTTGGCTACCTCATTCTCGGGATAACATAGGGGGAATAGGGTTTCCACGAAACGACGACCGACCCCTCGATTGCTACCGTTCCGCTGAACGAATAAGCTTTAAATCTTGAGAAACAGAAATTTTTATACCACAAGAAAATATGAAAATAACATCAAATCAAAGATAGCAGATGCTCCTACCTTGTTTCAGTAATCGCGCATTGTTATTGGTTTCTTGAAAATGTTGGAAAATTATTTTCTCATAGCATTGTGACATTGAAAAACTTACCTGAAACAAAAAGAAATGATCATTAAGTATACATACAAAAATTTACGTACATTCTAAAATTCACTTTTTCTTATCTAAAAATTTTTCACCAGTAGTGAATTTCATTTATTTTAATTTTAACACAATGAAATACTTTTAAAGTCACTGCAATAATTCGAGACAATCAATATCTATTAAACCGAAACCAGTCCGTCACATGCTGCTACCAGATAATATGTTTGATGACCTTGTCTTAACGCGGCAAGGTCATAATTTTGAAATCCGGCACACGTTCCAGTTAGAAATGTATCCTCATCTAGAATCGGCGGGCCAGCGGTGATGACGTTAATAATAGGCAGACGTGTAGCCGACGTTTGGGTAACTGCAGGATGGCAGCGAGGGCGGAGAGCCCTTCTCGTAAACACGAATGACGATGACGGGAAGGAGGCCGTGGACGAGGACAATGTGATTTAGAATATTTGGTGGCGGATGTCAGCTATTGCTCGCCCACTGCGACGTCATTATGTCATCATCATTCTCCTTCGCGTTGACGGAAGGCGCGCGCCCGGGCATCACTCACTCGAGTTTCGAGTGTCGACCTTCACGAGGAGAGGAGGAGCGAGATAAAGATACAAAATAGAGAACGAGAGGGACAGACTCGAGAGAGCCTAAACAGTATTTATCATGTCGTTGATTTGGAGTTCCGGTGATGCCACTCTCGAGAATAACACAATAGAATCTGTTGCCCGGCAAACGGATTAGTTGTTCGTTCGACTCATTGAATCTCAGTTTCAAGTACAAAAAGTATTTGGCGTACGCGAGTCTGTACTTAGCTGTTTTCCTGAAAATTCATTTCGTCGGATTTAACGATTCCAATTTCTCATTCCCGTTATCTCTGACCTCGCGCAGAAGCCCTACGAATTCTCCGAGGAAATCATTGAACATGCAACTTAAGAAAATCCTCGGATATTGTGTTTTATTATAAGCGGACTCGGGATCCTGAAGCTTCCTTTGCTTCTTTCGCAAGGAACGCTTTTTGCATGTGAATATTTTTAGATTCGAAAATACGCAAAGGCTCCTAGCTCCCTTGGGAGCTTGCATGGGCTCGCGGGAACTCCAAAAGAAAAATTTCATCTCACCGCCATACACTAAGATAAAACAAATACTGGGTAGAGAACACGAAAAAAAAAAAAAAAAAAACAGAAAGTTACGTTTTGTTCGATAATTTTCGAGGCATCGCCGTAGAAATGAATTAGATAAATGAAGCAAAAGCCGAGAGAAATTCACTTAGGAATGGTATCAGCGGCATGGCTGTTTGGTGCAAAATGTTCACACGAGGTAAATACTAAAGCACATAAGCTCAGGAGCGTTTTCTCTGCTCTGCTCCTCATCTTGCTTCGTGCATTATAAATGACGTCCCAGGCATAACATCGCAGCGAAAAGGAAGGTCTTTCCGCGAAAAGGGTTGCGCAGGGAACAGAGGAGGGGGAGGGAGGCAAACGAGAAAGGCTCTGCTGGTATAATTAGCCGACGTCGTAATTAGCGTAAATTGTTTCTCGCGGAGCTCCCACGCCGGGGGATACGTATTCTCGATCTTCGCAAGCTTATGCTTCCTCGCAAGTGCACAGCCAGAGAAGGGATTCAAGCAAGAAGCACTATTAAAATAAGTAAAGTGGTTAGTCGTGTACCAAGCAGCCCGTTGCTTTTTTATAATGCACGAAGCCAACGTTCTCCGACTAATGCAACGTGTTAATGAAAAAGGAAAGAAAGAATTGTTTGTTTGTTTTTTTAAATAACCAGTTCATCAATATCCAGTTCAGAGTTCAAGAAGCACTTGCTTCAGTAACACTTATGAATTTTAAATTCGGAGGATTAGATAGTCACTTCGGATCTTTATAGTTGGAGGATCGAATACCGGAGTCGAGGACACTGCGAAGTTCGTGATTATCGTCATAGCAGAACCGAGGAACGAAGTTTTCCGTTCTCGTAAAAAGTCGAATGTCTCTCGCAGGTGAAGCTCAGGTTGATCCCACCGCGAAAATATACGGTTATCCGCTTAACTCAGACTCTGGATGGCGAAACGGAAGCCATCGCGTTCTTGAAATATACTGCCCAATAAAAACTTAGTTACCGTTCTCTCTCGTCCTTTTCTTTCTGATATTCTCTTTTTTTTTTACCTCGCTTTTCTTTGATTCCAAAAGTATAATACAGTTTCTTAAATTATTCAAAGTGGAAACTTTGTTCAAGATTTCTTCTTCGTGCAAAGGTCAAAAGAGAAGGCCAAGCGGTCTTTAACAATTTCCTGTAATGCTGTTAACGGATGTGTGGTCAACGGGTTCCCTTTCGTAAAGACGCAGACGAAATGGCATAACGGTGGCAATATACCGAATGCGTCTCGAGACAATAACTGCTCCACGGACCATCAAACGAGCTTTCGAATGGCGCACGTTGAACTTCAGAAACAGCGTATAATACAACGTCTCCTTTCCTTCATTCAATATACCCAGACAAGAATACTCGTCGAGGCAACCTTGTCTCGGTTTCGCAGTGTCCTTTATGGCAACTAAAACGCCAAGATGGCCCTCGTTACCGGAATCCAGTTCCGGCTCCACGGAATTCCTCAGATAAAACGAAAACGTCACTCGACCGACGACACTTTTATTCCGTCTATACGTCGCGACCAGTTTCCTAAATTCAATTAGTGTCCACGTGATTTTACTTAACGCCTAACCTAATTCACTTTTTTTCTTTCTCTTTTTTTTTTCATTCCTTACTTCAATATCTTCTTGGGAATTTTCAAAGTTTCACTTTAATAAATGTTATGTTTTAATAAACTTGAGGAAGAGAGGAGGGAAAAAAGTATTTAATAAAGGGGAAGGAACGAGACGTTAAATAATCCGAACGTCGCTTAAGTTTAGGCTCGTTTATTTTAAGAGTATATGGAGTCCGAGCATGAAAGTTTGAGCCATGATCTACGGGCTTGTAACCGGAGAGAATTAGAATCGCCACCTCGGAGAAGAAAATTAAAAGTTTTCTTCTTAGAAGACTACACCAGTTGGTACCTTAATTCTAAGGGAACTTAATCGACTTTCGAAGATGAAAATATTTCAACGTTCCAATATTACGTTTATTATCATTTTTATAAATATTATAAATATAATTCTTTGTCATTTCGAAGATTAATTTCTGATTTGATGGCACCTTTGAATGACAAAGAGGTCGGATGAAGAAAAAAAGGGGTTTGTTTTCATTTGTTTGCTTGCACGCAACATAATGAAGCCGCCCACGAAGGCATATGCTCACTTTGCGGAACGGTCGCGGAAAGTATGTTTTGGTCTACGGGACCAAGGAAAGCTAACGCTCGGAGGGGTGAATTGTTCAACGGTTGATTGTCGCGCTGCTTCGGGGGTCGTCTGATTGGGTCGCCGCGAAACATCTGCTGGTCTCCCGCGGGGCTTTCGAACGACAATCATCCAACAATCGCGAGGTAATACCACCAAAGATATCTTCATCGAGGGACGAGATGATGACAGATTTCTCGACATTACAAAAGATGAAACATTTCTCTGAGGCTTCGATTGAGGGTGGGAAAACATTTATTTACTTGCAAGACAAATGGTTTCTTGATTCTCTCGGAGCTCGGTCTTCCCTTAATAGCCTCCTAATTATCAATTATCATAAAAATATATTTCACGAAAAATAATAAATTTTTTTTTGTTCGATTGCAAAATTTGTGGTACTCGGTGGTACTGGTGGCCACCTACATTTGTCGACAATAGATTCTTTAAAGAACAATAAAAAGTGTAAAAGAAAAGAGGCTCGCTCGCGAACGAAAGAAAGAGCGGCAACGATGAAAGCATTGTCCCTGTTCGAGCGTGTCTCTTTGAGACACGTTCGGTCCTTGTTTTCATCTCATTCCAACATGTTTGGCCTTTTGGAGTATTTTTGCAACGTCGCATTTAGCAATGTTTAACATCAACCTTGATGCCTCAAAGGCTACATAAGACATTCGAATTGAAATTCCCATTCGGTGCCATTAAACTAGATTCAATTATAATACCATCCAACATAATCTCACTCGAAGGCTGAAACAAAAGTCAAGGCTATTACCGAAGGCACGCAGAAGGGAATTTCTGTCTGTTATTAATGCGTACAAGGTAAACATTTTTTCGCTGAAGAATAACAAACAACAGGCGAACGAAATCAACGGAGGGTTGCGACCCCTAAGATTGTGTGTGCAATTGGGTTCGATCACTCGATAGGATTCCCTGGCTTGCAAGTAGTAGAGTAGTAACCCCTCGAAAAAGGAAAGGGTTCTGTTAGCGAGAATCGCGCCAGTTGTGTATTTGTTTTGCGCGAGAGGATTATCGTGTTATTACGCCGTAAGAGTCAAGGGGTCACCAGAGACGTGGTCAAGGGTCCAGATAAAGGGTTGATCGAGCAAACAGCAAACGAATCTCGAATTACAATCTTTTGATTGGCTTAACGCATTTGGCTAAACATCCTCGATTACTAATCCGAGAATAGGAAGAACGTATTTCCTGAAATTGACTTATCCGAAACGCAGCGCTATTGGCTCGGAAATGTAATTTAATTTTTGAGACGCAGTTTCGTGAACACGAAAACAGCGAAATGGCACGAAGCAAACAGAACAGATGCACGTGCGCGACGAGAGTTTAATCCGATAAGTGTCCATCTCGAGTGGGTTGACAAACGTATGCATATTGACCTGAACAATTTGGCGACGTTACCGATCCTCTTTTTCCAACGCGTAGGTGCAATCTGTTCCTGCTGGAACGCATAATTCCATGCACGACATATGGTTATACGGTGCCTGACAATGAAGTGCGTGTTAGGCTTCATTTATAAGACATTCATGAACCCCGGTTGCTGACATTCAAGGACCGTAATTGATGCGCTATTTATTTTTATTGTCGTGTCGTGATTCTGGACCGAGGAAGCGTTCGTCAAATTTAACCTCGTTCTTTTGATTAAAGTATAGGTACTAACGGAATAAAACTTTGATTGACAAATTGTAATTAAATAAATGTTAATGATCTGAATGAATGTTTACATAATGAAAAGATTTGTTTCTAGTGGAGTTGTGTTTACTTGGATTCACTTATTGATTAAGGAAAAAGTTAATAATACTGTCTTGTCCTTTAACAACGTTTCCTTTATCAAGACCTAACGTACGCGTTAAAGGCAAATAGAAAACGGATTGATTAATCGTAGTAATTATCGATCAGCCCCCGCAAATTAGATATCCGATTTCTACTGCCCCGGCCCCAGAGGGGTTTCCATCTCACTGTGAGATTCGCAATAGTTGTACCGCAACACGAGGGGTTATATGGCAAGGCAAGTGTTCGAAGGTGGTCGAGTCGGAGACACCGTTGGAGTTGGGTAAATGAGATTGTTTGACAGAACCACCCAATAAAGCCTTCCAATTTTCAATGGAAAAGCTATATTGGATTTACAATAAATATCGTAACAGCAATAAACGAAAATTGGAAGTTAAATTGGATCGTAGAGATCAATCTAACCAAATTCTTCGTAAGATACGATTGACCAAATTGGCACATTGAAAGTACAAGACACACTTGATTAGTGAAATCTAATTACTCAATTAAATAGAGTTTATGAGTTTAATGTGAAATATATACTGAATTACGCATGCGTAGGTTGAAAAGTATCTCAGGAAAAAAAAAAACAAGTATAATAAGATTTTACGTCTCTCCAGAAAATTCATGTTTCCGTAATGCAATTAAACTGAACGTTGCAGAGCAACGACAAGACGTTATCACCGTTAGTTCTCCAATTAGAACACTGCGAGGACAAATGGGAAATAATTCGTCAATAAACAAAACATAATCGCAAACGTTAAGAGCGTTTTCTACTTATTCCGCTAAAGCATTCGCGTGCAATTTTCCGCGACGTACATCAATGGAGTTTAGAAATCTTGGTAGCTCGTTATCCTGCGCGCGGAAAGTCGAATTGAATTTACGACACTTGAATCGTTCCCATTTTTAACAAAAACTCGAAACATTTTAAATCGTCCCGCGACTGAAATTCTCCACGGCAGATGGGTTTCGCTTCATTATCTACGTTATTAATAAATTCGCAACGCGGAATTGCAGTCGGCAAAGTCTCTTTAATTGAGTCAAGCCTTATGTTTTTTAATGCGGTTTAATAATTCAGAGCGCGGAGGAGATAAAGAGAGTCGTGGATGTAGCAGCGAAGATAATGAGAACGAAACAGATAATAGATAAGCGCGCGACCAGAATGGGGGAGAGGGGGGGGGGGAGAGAGCACGAGCCAGCGGTAGCGCAAATGTGTACTAATATTCTTGCTAATTTAACCACTTTCCCCGTCCCCCTTCCCCCCCCTAGTGGTGTCAGCGCATACCTCGCTAATAAACCAGAGGTTATTTATCGACTCCCCCCTCAGCGCGACGGCCGGCCCACTGTACTTGGCACTTATGCAGTTTATTTTAGCGAATACAAGAGTTATACGACATCGCGACACCTCTTTTTATCCTCTTTCGCGCGCTCCGCTTCGTCTTGTTTGCTCCTTATCTCACTTAGAATAGAAGAAGAAGTGTGTTGCATTCATCCTAGAGGGATATAATTTTATTAATCCCGACGATGGCAATGGCAATTTACGCCGTCGCTGGCACACGCGCGCCAAGAGGAATTATTTCGCGATAATCGCCGCGCCATTAATCGACAATTAAACTTATAAATTTATTGAGCGCGATAGAGACGACGTTGCTGCGTGCTAAGTAGACGCAATAAATGAAATTCCCCGGATGCTTCGTGATTTTTATCCTCGGTCAGTGATGAGGCCTCGTTTGCCGGAGAGTTAGCTTGAATTATGACGTCGATTCAATTTATTTATGATTGTTGTTAAAAGGATTATTTTAGGTGCTTATCGGGAATGGCGTTTACTTAACGGTATCTTTGAATGAGAAACGGAAAAATTTCATTTAAATTTCATTTGAATTAACTCAACAGGTTTAATTAAAATTGCAATGTGCCAAAATTGATAACGAACATTGAAGCAAATTTTTGAGCGAATCGCTGATTGACACTTCCGCAGATTTCCTCGGATATATATATACGAACCATGTGAGATATCTTGAGAAATTCACGAACTTCAAGGTACTTGTTTCATGAATGATACTGCGTATCGAAGGGGTTATTTTTTGCTCGCGAAAAAAAAAGAAGACATTTGCGTAAAAGAAATAAGTAACGTTCCATAAGACATTTACGTGAAATTTATTTCCAACTCGCATTCAAAATGTGTCTTTTCAAGTAAATCCTCACCCACACGAGGGACGTAATTAGCTTTGCGTTAACATCCATGGGTAATTAACGTGCTCCTGTGGGCGTGGAAGAATGCGTCTACGAGCGCATTCACCATGATGAAAATGAGAGCGAAACGCAAATCCCTCCTTAAACTTGATTTGTGCTCAATTACCATGCATCCGCGCGTCTATTACGCGTTTCCTACGACAGCGACGAAGAAGCACCGCGTAAGTGTCGCGACGATTTTATTTATAAGCGACGAATACACCACCCGCGTTTTGCCGCGCGGAGCGAAGGGGGAGGACAGTTTCATGCCGAATAGGTTAGGTATCCGGCGATTCATTTTGCATTTTATAACATCGCGAATAGTCGACTGATTCACGACGACGAACGCGCGCGCCGGATTATTTCGATCTCGCTTTTCTAAAGTTAGCCAAAGAGATTTTCAGTTCACGACGTGTGGTGTGGGTTCCCGTTTAATTTTCACATCGAAAAGGGGCGACCGACCGATTCGGAGGGTTCGGCGGTAATTCGGACACAGGCGCAGGTGCCACGAGAAAACATCTATCAAGTCAGAAAAGCCAGAATGGCGCACGATTGAAACGAAGGTCTCGTTTGCACATAAGGAATTCTAATTTCGACGAGGATTCGTGCCTGCGAGAAGCTTTATTAAATATTCTTTTAAACCGACTTTTTCTCTTGTTCGACATGCATTTGTTTTTATTACTTTTAGTTCTCTTAGTTTATGAAGGGCAAATTAAAAATTTTCGATATTTATTGATAGCCGATTATTAGAAAAATTAGAATTTACTGTTATTCAGAATGTATCATAAAATTTATATTATCTATATTTTAAATAAAATTAAGCTGACAAATATAATATCTCTGGATTATGAATTTCCCTGTTGTA
>JABFQA010000746.1:0-17121 GCA_022817065.1 Probaryconus sp. ZL-2020 | reverse complement strand
TATGAAAAAGAATTTTTGCGTTGGAAAATTGAAAAGTGTAAATGATTTGAAAAATGTTTGATATAAAATCCTGCTTACGAAGATGACAATTTCAAAGTACATATAATCTTAAATATATAAAAACCTGCACCCTCCATAGATATAGATAATTACACGTTACGCCTGTAATTTGAAGTCAATCTCACGCAAACTGCATTTTCAAAATCTCATTTGAACACATGTTCTTTGTAAATTTCAATAAAAATGCAAAATGAAATACAAAAAATATATCAACAATTGTAATACCATCGTCCTTATAAAATTTGTAATAGAATGAATTATTAAAAATCTTTGAACGAATTTGTTCTGAACGCAATATTCCGTATAAATCTGTACTTAATATAATTTTTGCAATAATCTCCTGTAAATTTGTTAACATTAAAAATTGCAATTATATTTTTATAAAATCAAACAAGAGTGAGAAAATGCATTAAAGAGTAGTAGAAATTTTTGTTTAACAATGATAAAGCGATGAAATGAAAATAATCTGTTCAATCTGTTGTTTTTTTTTTTTTTTTTTTTAATTTCATATACAAACTCTATTCGTTTTATTGCAAAAATTTTCTCATTCTCTATTCTGTAAAAATATATCCTGCGATTGTTCTGCAGTAAAATTTTGGTTGCCCAATTCGACTGTTAATAAGATGACTTTTTACACATATTTATTTGTTTAAACCTTTTTAAATACTACATAAAGCTATAAAGCTTGGAGCTTTTGCGTCACACTATAATTTATCTTTTTTACATTCACTACAAAAGCTGTTAAACAATTAAAAGCCCTAAAGGCCAAAGAAAACTAATAATGTTTTATAATGTCAGTTGCCTTCAGGAAGTAAAACATTAAATTAAATAATTTAAATATATCACTATAGTTTTAGCAGCGAACAAACAAAAGAAAATATAAATATATATAATATAATACTACTGGAATTACTGGCAAATAAAATTAACAATTCATAACAAATAATTCCCACAATATCAATTTTTGAAAATGAAATAAAAATCATTAGAATGTGTTTTTTCACTGCACATTTAGTATAAATAATGCTCTTCAATTCCTTACTTTGAGTTTAAGCAATTAAATTATTAAATCTTTTTACGTCTGAATTTTATGTATAATCATTTTTATAATTTCATTTCATGTGCACAATAAAATTTCAAAAATTTATTTACACTTATTTCTTGTACAACTTTCAAAATGGTTTTTTTTTTTTTTTTTAACATTAATTTGTCTAACAAAATAATTTAACGCAAGATCTAACTGACTTAAAAATCTTTATGAAAATTTGAGGTACATCAATTTGGTTCAATAACATTAAAACAAATTAAACAATATACAAATAAAAAAATGTATGTAAAAAGATGCAATATTCAGTATTTAAAATTTTAACTTGTGGGAAGCCTTTAAAACTAAAATAATTTATCAAAATAAATAACAAAAAAAAAAATCATAATTGTGAAAAGACTTATACTGTAAAAACATATATCGCTATAATTATTTACACGTTCACTACTGAATCAGACATGTCTTACGATTTAGAAAGGCCGTAAAAACACAACACAAACCCTTCTTTAACATTCTTGTTAAAACATATCATTTTAAAACAATATAAATATTATTAAAATAAACCATCACAATTCTGCATAAATTCGAATAATTTTATAAATAAATAAACTTGTTTTAAAAATTCTACTTTCGTTGTATATAAGTTAAAACACAATTTCAATAAATAAACCAATGATTACAATAATAACACATTGATTGATTGATAAATGACTAGAAACACACGTAACAAACTTTCAAATGTATGCAGAATCAATTTAAAAATTGTGATTCATGATGTTTTTTTTTTTTCTTTTTCAAAAACTGTAATTTGTTCCAGTTATTCGTTAGGCAATAATTGTTAGTACGCCAAAAACGAATTATAAGATAAAATATTGCATCGCAAATAAAAGATGTACAATCTTTCTTAATTATAAGTATGTACAAATTGCCTAAAGAAATAATCCTTAGTTTTCCATGCATCGTGATTGTTTGTGAATCAATTTACCTAAGTGTTGCTTTCGACAGTTTGTTGAGGATGAAGTGACGAATAACAACCCTGACAAACACGCACAGGTTTAAATATTCCTAATTGTGAAATTTTTGACTCGAATTTGCTACACCTGTAAGATAAACATTTATTGTGTTATTATGCTTTATATCCTGTATTATTTATTGAATATAAAATAATGAAGAAATTATTACACTTACTTGGAACAAAATATATGACCACAGTTGCGACAATGATGTTTCCTTTCATACAAATTAAATCTTACTCTACAACCGACACAAGAGTCGGCGCCTTCGTCTTTCAACCAATGATCAGCAACCGTACGACCAGGTTGTTCGCAAACACTCCATGAAAAAACACGTCCCCTCGTATCCCCGACGTATACTGTCCTATGGTCTCTGAAAATAAATATTAAACGATTAAAATGTGACATTTTGAAACCATTTATTTTGCATCAAATTATATGAATTAATTCTTTGGCCTCTGAGAAAAACCAGGTAACACCATTTTTCATCAAAATTGTCTTTGACATAAATTTAGAAAGCTTTTCACCAAAATTATTATATTTTCTAGCTAAAATTACTAAAATATTTTTTATTTCAAGATTATAAAGCAACTTTAAGGGTTTTTTTCTCAAAAATAAACAAAAATGGAGTTACCTGGTTTTTCCAGGAAGCCACAGAATTGTTCTCATGAAATTATAATTACCTTGAAACAGCAAGTGCCGTAATTGACGCTGGTTTAGTATTGTCTTTACGATCGTAGGCAGTGTGCATAGTTAATTTACTTCTGAACACTAACTGCCTCTGCCACTTGAAGCCATCTCTTAAAATATTTTGAGGGTTTATTTTCTTTGGCTTAGCGTCTGCTTCAGTGATGACCACAAAACTATCAGTCAAGCTGGTATCGCTTTTGCTTGTTCTTAAAGCTCCTTCAGAATCCGTTATTATGTTTATAGACTCGCTGTAACATATCATCGTAATATTATTTTTCATATCATATTTATTATAATTTAAATGATCATTGTTTTTTTTTTTTTTTGCAATATACTATTAAAAAAAAACGTACGTTGCTTGAGTTCCTTCGCTGTCAGCTCTGCCACCGCCTTCACTTTTCCGAAACAAAGGATTGCATCGACTTTTTCGTCTTAACACGACAGTTGACGAATTGTTCTGCGGTAAAGATTTGGTACCGGACTCATTACTGGAATCATTATCTGAGCACTCTTCTTTTTCTTCAAATCGCGAAGCTTCTTTCGCATTTTCACCTTCCGATAGACTGCTTTCAGAGCCACTCTTTGCAAGAACTGCTATACATAAAAACAATAAAAATACATTTCAAATAAATATTTGTGCAACATTTTTAAATCACTTGATCTTCATTACTCTGCTTACCAGATTCTTCCGCTGATATGCTCATCTGTTTAACCAATTCGTTTACCCTCTTTTTAGTATTTTCTTCTTCAGTCTCCTCTTTACTTGGCTCTTCTTTTTTATTTTTACAAACCTCTGTTTCTTCTATTTTATCCTCTTCCACCGGTACTTGTACGTAATCCATAGACCACATCTATTATTTTTATTGAAAATTATTTTTAACATTTTATCTATCATTGAATTTACAAGGAGAATAAAAAAAAAAAAATGAATTGATTTTCATTAACTTACACGAGCAACTCCGTCTGTTGAACCCGTCATGATAACATTTTGAGAATCCCATTCGTGAGTCTGACTGAATTCAACGCATAGGATTTGTTGCATTCTGTCGGCTCTGCCAACACAAGTGTTAACGCTCGCTAATTCTTCACCGTTAATGCTCCAAACGTGCAACCAAGTTGCTGCACAAGTCGCTATATCACCCTGCATTTCAACATGTACGTTAAATTATATTGAAGATATAAACACATAAAAAATTATCTTTAATATAAAAATAAAAGGAAGAGTGGTATGCTTTTTATCCAAAACGCATTTTATTAATACAATTATTTTATACAAGCAGCATTTGTATCAAAACCTTCAAATTATAAAAAAATCATTTTTTTATGGATAAAATAACTTTCGGATAATTTGAAAGTGTTGATACATTGTAAAATGGATAAAATGAGTTTTGGATAAAATTACTTTGGGATAATTTGAAGGTTTTGATACATTGAGTGATTGATAAAATGCGTTTAGGAGAAAAATGACATTGTAATAGTGTTGATAACATAAATTTTGGATAATATTGATACCACTCAAAAGGAACATTAAGTTATTAACCGTTGAATTGTTTATGGCCACAGCGGCAACTGGTCCAGCGTGGCCTCGTAATTGACGAACGAAAAGGCAACGAGATAAATCCCAGATTATAGCAGTGCCGTCTCTCGAGCCGGACACTATGACATTGTACGCTGTGCTCGAAGACAAGCAAGTCACAGCGTCAGTGTGCCCATATAGACATTGTTTTATTGATAATTGTCTCCTCGCGTATTCCCAAACAGTGACCACCTATTAAACAGTATGCAAAATACTTTATTTTTCACGAAAATTTGTCTTATAGATTTTTTTTAACTGTCGATATTGTTCTCGTTGATTTGAATTTTAAAAATTTCCCAACTTACCGAACTAGTGCCAGCGGTGACAATCAATTTCGATGACGGACAAACGCAAGCAACTATTTCTCCGCCACTTTGTATCGTTGTTTCGGATACAAATGTTGCCTTCTCACTGTCATAATTGCCTATTCTCAATGAATGATCTGCAAAGCCCCACGCAACATATTTGTTATACGATGGTGGTATTAAACTTTTGTTCTGTTCTACAGCTAGCACAGCTTTGTCTATATGCAGTATTTGACCGACAGGACCTTTAAGCTCTGTAAATTTTGTACATTAAATTTTTAATAATTTTATTATGTAATCAATAAATGACACGATTTAAAGAATAAATAATAATGATCAATAACCTTTAATTGGCTGAAGAGAT
This sequence comes from Probaryconus sp. ZL-2020, assembly GCA_022817065.1. NCBI lineage: Eukaryota > Metazoa > Arthropoda > Insecta > Hymenoptera > Scelionidae > Probaryconus > Probaryconus sp. ZL-2020. The sequence goes on along the minus strand of JABFQA010000746.1, from coordinate 12,068 downwards.
GGTTTCAGATTATCAAGGTAATGAAAGAATAATCTATCGGAAGTGTTGAAACTCAAGCCCGGGGTAATTGGACTTGGTTCAATAACGCTAATCCTTTGAGTCATTTTTTTCGCTGGATGCGGCTTCTTGAACAATTGTTTTGGGATTTGACCGAAATTATTGATAAACCCTATTGTTGCGTTTTTCTTTAATGGATCATCAATACTGAAATTCAACAAGGAAATAAATAAATAATTTTCCATTGGATTGAAGTAAAAAAAGCACCTAAGAAAATAACAATGTATATTACTTGTAGATATCAACATTTCCTTCGTAAAAAAGATGATGGAAGACATTGACAGCTTCTTCGGCTGCCAGACCATGCTGTTTATGTCCGAATATCAAATCTATCCATTGATGGAGACGTTGAGATACGAAATCACATTCTAATGCTAATCTATGAACTCGAATGAATTCACGAGGGTCTTGTTTGGCCCAAGGTGGAAGAACAATGTCCCCGAGTTGTACGCCGCTTTGTTTAGAACCTTAAAAAGATGAATAATAATAATAATAATAATGATCAAATTTAATATACAATACAAAATGTTGATTTATAATTTCTGAAAATTTCAAATAATATACCTAAATCAAAGTGATTGGAATTGACAAGGAATTCGGGTAGGTAGAAAAATTCTGGTATAAGTTCCTTTACATCAGCCATGTTTTGTTTAGAAGCCGACAGCCAAGAATCTTTAATGCTATTAAACATTCTGTCAGCAAGATCAAAGTGACCTCCCTTTAAAAGAAGAAAAATCACAGTTAAAATCATGTTTTTTTTTTTGTCAATACACTTTTATTACACTTTAAACCTGAATGATTAAGGTTTATTTACTTTACAATATATTATTTACCTGCAATCTTAAAAAGTGTTGTGTAAAAGGTTCCATCCGAACTAAGTAAGAACATACTATCATAGCTGAAGAGTAATGAGTTCCATAATGATAAGGTGGAGTTTCTCCATGTGGATCGTCCCACTCCTTAAATCTAAAATGAAATTACAAGTCAGTTTGCTGTATGCAAAGGCAAGTGAAATTCATACGTTAAAATTAATTTCAATTGTATTTAAATGATCACCTTTTTTTGAATTGCAATAATCGTTCAGAACTTTGAGCGCCCATTGGTTTACTGAAATCACGAAATGTTGCAGCATCAGTCAAATCCAGTTCATCGCTATCGTAGTCAGCCAATATCCAAGGAAATATTGGATACTGCATAAGATCATTATAACTACGACCCGCCAATGTATTTAAATGCATCAAGTATTGGAAGTTTGATATTTCTCCTCTCTGTAAATTAAAATTCAAAAAAAAACACAATTAGAAAAAGACATATTTATAATACAAAAATTTGGAATAAAGTTTTTTCATTGAAACACATACCACCCAACGTTGGGTAACAGAAGTTTCACCAATGAAATTAGATAATAAACCAGTAGCTTGTTCCACGCTCGCCGTGCGTTTTTGACCAGCGACAGACTGTTGTGCGCTATCTGCTATGGCAGTGGCGAAAGTCATAAATCTCTGATATACTTTATTCCGAACTTTTCTGGGAAAAGCAAGTAAATAGTTTCTACCGTCTCCGCTGAACACTTCTAAAGCCATTGGCTGGAGTAAGTATCTTCTCTTATGAACTTCTCTGTTGAAACAAAAAAAAAAAAAAAAGATGTAACAAGCAAAATTCAATCTTTAAATTATATTAAAAGATAAATAAGAACATTTAAATTTAATATACCGACCGAATATCTTCGTAATTAAATTTAGAACATTGTCGCATGGCCCTTGATCTTCTGGGTGAGCCTGGCGATGGCAAAATAGGCTCGTAGGCTTCTGGTAAGCTCTCAATGTCTCTTATCTCTCGACTCTTATAGAGAAATGTAAATCCATCAATAACGTAAAAATGTTCTTTACCAAATAATAAAAGTCCTTCTGTTGTGTCTAAGCCTTGTATTCGAGCGCAACGGAACATATGACTTATCTAAAATATCACAAAGTAAATGTAATAAACGTTTAATATACTTGGATTTGTTTATTGTCACAAAATCATGATATAATTTATATTTACCTTTTCATGTTCCTCGAGTAATCTTAACAAGGTATGATTATCCGGAACAGTTTGATTACTTTCTTCTTCTTGTTCGTTATCCTCAATTATTTCATCAGGTTCACTTGCGTGTCTTTCTAAAGTGCAAGCAGTTACCATCGGCGGTTCACTTTCCGTAGAACCCGTATTCATACTAAGTGGCACTTCATCAATCACCGGATCTCTTTCTCGTTCAAACATTCCCGACGAATTTCCTAACTGTTTTAAATAATAATCTTTGCTATCTGTACTTGTAGCTACTTTGTACTTCAATTGTTTCTGCAAATACCATAATACCATTTGTCAAGAAATATCTTCATATTAAATAAATTGTCGATATAATTGGATAGGGCAATTGTTATACATACGTTATCAGGATGCTCCAATTCAGGTCTGTAAGGATAATGTATATAAAACAATTCGTTTTTCATCATTTTCTTTCGCATTCTGCAAGGTCCTTCAGTCATATCCAACATCCATTTATCTAACGTTGTAGGAGTCGGAGGACCCCATAAACCACGTTCTCTTGTTAATTCTGTTTCGGTTTGCAACCATTCCTATTAAATACATTATAAATATATTTTAGTTTATGCATTGTTAATATCTTAATAATTATTTCAAGATAAATTCTATAAAATACAATTATTTTTAACAATAACGAAATGAAAAGGCATTACTTGATAAACGTAACGTTGTGTATGCTCATTTGTCTGTTGGTACTGTAATCTTTTAGCTACAGCAAATTCCCTTACAACTCCCACGTGTTCTACAGTACCCTGAGCAACTGTATTCTGATGTAATCTTTGTTTTATTCGAACAGATTCTTCTTTCCTTACTTTTGTTCTGCTTGCTAATCTCGTTAAACCTCCTGTTACCTTTTGTATTTTCTATTAACAGAAAGAAAAGAAAAATCAAAATCATTTTTAACATAAACATAATATCTTTAATAATAAATTTTAACAATTTCAATACTAACCGATTGAATTTGGTTTTCCCATGGAACAGTACCTCTGTATTGTGCTTTTGTTTCAATCGCAATGTAATTGTACCAAAGTCTGGACGCTGCTTCGTGCACGAGCTCGCGAACGTTTCTGAGATCAGGAGCACGTTCGTTGCCTATTGGAGATGGAAGAGTTATTTTGAAAACCTCCTCGATGGCTGGTTTCTTGCAGACGTATAATTCTTCCCAAACTCTTGTAGCTGCCCCAAAAATTAAATTGATTCCCTGGTGAGAAGTTAACCGATCGTCGTCAGGTTCGACTTGTGGATTTACATGCCATATTGTTCTTTCGTTTGTATCGAGAAGAATTTTTATGTCCGCCGTGAGCTGTAGCAAGCAGTACGTTAAACAACCAACGAAATCCAATTCGTGATTTCCAGCGCCAAACACCAGTAATCTGCATTGTAAAAAATATTGTTATTCGATTAAATATAAAAATTTACATAATATATTTCAGTTTATGAAAGTATTATATTCAATTAACCTGTGTGTTGTTAATTTATGTAACGCTTCGAGTACAGCTGTTTGATTGGCAATAGTGTCAGTAGCTCGAGAGAGTAAGAAAAGGATTGTCCTGTTCAAACAACGGTAAAGACCTTCCATGCTCACTGCACCTTGTCTACGTTTGGCTTGGCCAATAAGTTTAACAATAAAGTCAAAAACGTAATGAGGCTCTTTTGTCAAAGATCCTAAAATATAAATACAAAAATGATAGAATAATTAAATTGAAATATGTAAAGCTACAAAAATTACAATGAAAAATATCAACCTTGCCAACGTTTGTCTACAATTCTTGCTGTGACGTAACAAACATTATTGGTAATGTTGTTGACAGAACCACCGGGTACAACTGGTAACGCAGCTTGTTCCCCAATCAAAACATCAGCGACTAACAAGTGCTCCATCAAAATGGATAAGATTTCTGTTTGGTATTCCGTTTGTTGATTAGTAGAGGCGTGCTCAGGACCAGCTTCCAAAACCAAGTCAATAACCGGCGATGATTTTCCACTCACAGGAAGTGAAAGGGAATCGACGATAATGACGCGCAAAAAATCCATAACGAATTTTCGCACCGGATGATTTGTCAATCCTATATCTTTTGAAGGCGATCGCACGAGGACTGGTTCCTAAATGTAACAATTTCAATTTAAAATAAAACTCGCAATTCATCGCACAGAAATTAATCGTATAATACAATGTTCAATTTATAAAATATTGACCTCGTCGGCAGGAGTGCTTGCACCGCTGCTATCTTGGCTGCCGCTCATAGATTTTGGAAATAACGTCGAAGCCAAAGCTCCAAGAACTTCAGCTGACATAAAAGCTTGCATAAAGTCTGTGAAATTGTGATACAGGAAGAACAAGAATTGTATTATGGTCACTGGGTATTCGCTCATCCATTCCGGCAATGTTTCAGGGCTGCAACATTATTATTACATAATTTATATTTATAAACTATTAAATATGAATGATAATTTGAAGATTTGATAATAATGATACTAACCAATTTGAATAACTATTGATCATAACGCGGACCATAGTTAATAATGTAACCACAGCTTCTGGACAAAGATTAATTCTTCCAGCAAAAGATGATAAGGATGAAAAATAATTATTGGCTGGTACTCCAAACATGAAGTTCCAAACGTTGTCTAAATCCAACTGAAATATTAAAATGCATGGGTCTTAGTATAATTATTGAAATTACAAAGATATAAGTGAAAAGAATTTTGATTATACTAACTTTAGAATCAGCGGGGAGTAATTTTACTGGTTGACCCATCATCATAGCTATAAATAAGAAATATAATTCTGGAACAAGTTTGTTGTTAAGAACATGTTGTGGAAGCAACCATCCTAAATGCTGGAAACCTGGCACGTGCAGGACAGTAGACTTTGTTTCTCCGCCACTTGTTTGCGAATGACAACCTTTTTTTTTAATAATATAACAATAATTAAATGTTTGTATATTTTATATGAAGAAGTGTTGAAAATTATAAGAAAGTTTTATAAAGAAAAAAAGAAAAAACTTACCAAGAGCAAAAGCTACTTTATTATGATCGGTGTGTCTCAACCAACCTCCGTTGCTTGTCCCTTCTTTGAATTTGAATAATATTGATTGTATGGAACACATTGCTACTAAAATACGCAAACCCAACATCACTGTGGTACTATGGAGATCAGGTTGAAGGAACAACAACACCCAATCCAGTCCCAACACTTTAGCAACCTCTTCACACATGCTGTGTAACATAAGATACGCAATTCAAAATGAAATTTCCCTTTAACACAAATACAAAAATAAATTGATCGTAATAAAATCTCCTTTACAAATTAATCTTACCTTACATTGATTTTAGAACCATTAATTTTTGTCGTAAATAATAACGAATGTAACAATTGCAAACACCGATTTCTTAAAAGTATATTTTCTCCCACTCCTTCTTTCGACTCTTCACTTTCGCGAGGAACTAAATGCTTTTCCGACGTCAACGGTAATGTCGCAACAACATATTGACCAAACCTGTAGCATTTTAAATGAAATTATTATTTCAGTATTCTAAAAGTAACTTATTATTTTGTTAATGATTTTAATGAAATAAGAGATTACCATAAGAGATCAGCTTGTCGAGGTTGACCCAGTAATATACTTAACAAATCTAAAAGGACTTTTCTTGTCGAATTCTGTTTCACTTCGCTTAAAATATGCAATAATTTATGCACCAATTGTAAGTCACGCATCAATCGAAAATTCGTGCGCTTTTCACTGGATTCCGCTATTAATTCATACAAATGTTCCAGCAAGGATTTTAGTAATTCACCTGGTGCTTCGTGCCATACCTAAAATATCATGTCAAATTTAATAGTTGCGTTTTATAATAATCTTTAGTATTCGTTCGATGTGTATCAATTAATGTATACCTGTAGATCACACAGGAGATCTTGAAAAGCAGTTACATTTGGAATTGCACTAGTTTCTCGGCCACTGTCTACTGTTCCGACTAAACTGAAAGTAAGATGTAATATATGGCTGTTCAGTAAAGGACACTTTCTCCGCAATAACATGGCCAATGTTTGATAGCCTCTTCGTCTGTCCATTTCTTGTTGCGCCGTTTGATTGGATCGAACAACACACACTAAAGCTTTTACAGCTGCATATAAAGATTCAACATCTTGAGCCATTGCTATCATTCCTATAAAAAAATATTTACAATGTCAATAAATCATTAATAATTTGACAAGATTTAATATTTTCAAAAGATAGATATGGAGATTTATAAAATGTATTAAATTGGTACCTAATAATACTGAACATCCACCGACATTGTCAATAACGATGGTAACAGGTCGTGGATTGAATACTCGTACGCCAAGATAACCAACGACGACGCCGCCTAATGGCCTCGCAGGACCGCTTAGATGACCAGCAGAATTGTGCAAAACTCTTATCGGTGTAGCATTTTCGTGCGAAGACATACCATGCTGTTAAAAATAATTTCAAGTACACTAATAGTAAGTTTATAAAATTCATACTGTAAATTCTACGAATAATATGATATTACCTGTTTTGCAATTGACTGATTATCGACGCGACTATAAACTTTTCTTATTTTCGCGTGAGTCAAGGAGGACATAGCCTTTGCATTTAAACCAAAAAGAACTTTTTCTTCTGCCACGAGTGCTGGTAATGGTTCAGGACCTACAAAACAATTAAATAATTAACATAATGAAATAAACTTTAAATTACATAAAACCTGATAAATTATTAAAATGACATTATAATGCAATTATATAAGGTATAATTTAGTATTTATTGTTTGCAGATTGTTCAGATTTGCAGTCATTAATATAAATTTAACCATCAGTGATAGAAGAATATTAATAGAAGAATTATCTGTGTTAACAATAGTTTTAGTATTCACTAAAATTTGAGCTAAATATAAAATATATACAAATATATTTGTAAACATTGCTAATGCATTTAATAATAATAAATAAAAAAAATTGATTTACCTGTTAATTGAGGTGCTTGCAAGCTACCCATATAATGTGGTCCTAATTTAAACAACGTTGTAACACTTTGAGAATTGAATACTTCTTCTACCAAATGACAGGGGCCTTGTTTCCAGATAAGTCTGGAATTGCGATACCAACAAGGAGGTGTTCCAACGTAGCCATAAACTTGAGAAGGTACAGTCAAATTGGCTGCACCCCCTCCAGGTGATTGAGAAATATAATGAAGCTAAAATAATGACAATCATAATAATAATCACAATTTTAAAATGAAACAGCTAAATTCAATTCTTGTATACTTGTAAAAATATTTCATATAAATAGAATGTAACTAAATCAATGGACAAAATTCTGTTAAATTTATTGGAATTCAGTTGGGAAGTTATTTTAAAATGAAATCGATATACCTTTTGACTGTGTATATGTTGACCGTCTACGTACAACGAAAAAGTCGAATTTTTAAGAACAGCACGATTTAGAACAATTACAATATGATGCCATTGACCTTCGTGAAGTAAATCCGGAAACCAAACTCTTGCAACGTGCTCACTAGGAGCATCTGGCTCCCATTCTCCAACATCTAAATTAAATTTATACAAATTTATAAATATATAATATTTCATTAATGATAGCTAAATCATCAATGTAATTAAATTAATACGTTTGTTTTTCCAAAATTTAAATGATTGACGTAGAAATTAAAACGAAACTCATTAATATTAATATCAATGATCATAAAAAATGATTATAAACTTATTACCTGGAGTTATAGGGGTTTCTTGTGTAGAAACTATAATAGACTTATCTCTCGCACTTAGAATGACAGTGAAGCATATTAAATCCTGCGATGACGTTGGTGGTGTGCGAACTAATGTTAACAGTCGTACGCAATGTGGGTCTTTTCTAGAATCACTGAACTTGTCTACACAAATCCACGTACTGTACGTAAGGCCAGTTTGTGGTGGAAAAATTCTGTCACCTATTTTGATTAAACCATCATTTGAAAAAGGCTTTAAATATATTGGACAAAAGGTTGAAATGGACAATTGTGTCAGACATCTTACCAGATCCAATTCCACCAAGGACGCTCGTGTCCGTTGCTACAATTGTCGGCGGAGTCGTGCTTTGAGGAGCAACGCTTGGTAAATACAGACACGCGAATCCTTCAGCGCTCATATCTAATTCAACAAAAGGTGGCAGAGTGCAAGATCCATGTGCCCGAAAGTCTTTCGGCGTTGTCATTGACACCAAAGTTTTTATCCGCGTCAAAGGTACTGGACCTCCTCTAGGCTTATTAGAGTCCGTATCGTCCAGAGAAATACAACACAACGGATCACCAAGACGTAAAAATTCTCTGAAATTACAATTGTGATTTAACATCACGCTTTTTTTAAAAAAAGAATCTTTAATATTATTTTTAATACCTTAAATCTTTAGGCTCTAAAGCTTGTGCAGCTAGACGTTCTATAATGTATTGCAAGGGTTGATGTAGCGGATGAGCCTCGTCTTGCAATGCCACCCTACCTATGGACAAAAGTTCTCCAGCCATTCCAGCGTCGCACATGACTTGTTGATTTCTCTCAGATCTTACTAAACTTTTAATGACTTCCGACATGTATAATTGTAAAGATAACGCAAGCTGAGGACTTTTTTTATCTGATATCGATGGAAGTAAATGTAACATTCCAACAACGACCCCGGGATGAACAATAATTGGTTCAGGTAAAGGTGGAATTAAATTCAATGAGTTCACTATTGCTCGTTTGCTGCAGTTGGGAGAATCTATTGATTTCTGACGCTGGAAAAAAATTAAGTATTATATAAATAATCAATACTTGAATTCATTGTTTTATTTCATTTAATAATTTATGTACCTCGATACTCGACTGCTTATGAATCGGTGACTTCATTCCAACTCCAGCTACGGCTGGTTTATCAAACGTGTCCAAAGCAACGTCGTACAAAAGTCTCAACAGCAAACACGCATAACCCATGGAATGAGGAATTTCTTTTGGAAATACAGGCTCTAAAATGTTGCCATTAAATAACGTTAACCACATGTTATGGTAATTTTGATTGAGGATAACATTTGTTTCAGTGAGTTTTGTTTTTGAAGAAAAACATCCCAGAAGACGCAGAGTTTCGCATAAACTTGATTGACATATCTAAAAAAAAAAAATATTTAACACGATAAAAAGATATTCATCGTTAATGTTTCACTGGTAGCTGTGTGTAAAAATTCATACCTCGTGATGAAAAAACTTGGCATTCGCTGGTTCAAAACGCATAGCTGCACTGATTGTACAGAACACATAATACAATAAAGACAACAATTGGGTTTCTTCTTGAGGTGATCTTTCTACGATTTCATTGGTTTCGGAATTTTTCGTTGCTTTCGAACTAAGTTGCCCTTCTAATGACACAAGCACTGACATAACGTACACGAAACCACCTACTTTGCGAAAAACGGTCCTAGTTCTATGTGATTCTCGAAGACACGAAAGTAAAGACTGCAATGACGCAACGATTATACATTTTTAACTAACTTGAATATTCATGAAAAAATAGAATATTCTTTGAAATACAAAAATTCTTTGAGAGTTACCTTTAATATATGAGTTTTGAGAACAAGAGCATTGGAGGGCGCGGAATGCATAACTCCGAGTAAAGTAGCCATGTCATCTGTACTGAGTATTAATTCTCTCACAATTCCAAGCGCTTCGTCTCGACAATCTTCAAAAGGTACGAGATTGTGTGAGCATCGTGCACCACCACATTCTCGAAATACATTTGCATTTTGTGTGTTGCCATTCAAGAGTGCTTTCAAGGCTTCCATAATTAAATTACCCAAACATTCTTGTTTCGGGCACATTTTGTACTCTGTAATAATTATTTTGTTTCAAATGTTTCTAAATACTTTTATTAAAATGAATTCACGGTAAGTTATATAAATAAAAAAAAAAAAGTTTACCTAAACCTTCGTCTAACGCGGCTTGCTTATCTTTCAACAATGTAGCATAACGATGTAAACAAGTGACAAACACTTCCAACATCCCGACTTCTCTGTATACGTCTTTGAATATATCATTGTGCCTACAAATTTGGTATTATATTATTAAAAATCATTTATCATTTGAATCCAATGATTTATATGATGATCCAATAGAATACAAAAGAATGATACCTAAGAATGTTGAGGAGAGTTTTCATACACATAATACTGCAGCTCACAGAATTGTTGGTCTTGAGCAATATCGACAAAGATATGAGTTCCTTACAAGGCACGAAGTTAAGTTGAAACACTATGAATTCCAATAGCTGAAAAAATTTCTCCTGAATTTCCGGATTCTTCAGATAAATTTTCTCCGCGAATTGCGACAAAGTGCTTTGTCCCTCAAGTATGAAATAATTGGCATTATCGCTATGATAGACACTAGAAATTGCATCGAGTACAGTACAGCATAATAGTGGAGAATTTGATTTCACAAAAACTGATTGTAATACTTGAAATGCTTGAATGTTTCGAACGCTATCACCTGAAACCATTTATTATCATTTGAAATGAAATAGCTCGTTGACGTTTGATCAATTTCATCAACATGTACCAATTCGTATAAATTACCTCTATTACTGGGCTGAGGTAAAGTGAAATTAAGCATTTTGAAAAGGGTACCAGTGCTCGCTTGACTAGGTTTTAGTTCCGTATGACCGCACATAGTTAATGATGCTAACATCAGAACCAAATTTCTTATCGCGTCTTGTGCCTCCGTTCTTCCATCTTGCTCTAATCCCATCGGTGCGTGTCTAAACAAACAATACAATGTTTAATATAATCAACAGATCTTGCAAATTCATATCAATAAAAGAATTAATAAAAACCCACTTGAGAAGAAATTCCGACAAAAATATATATCCTTGACAAGCTCGAAAGTCATCTAAAAGTGTCTGTGAAACTTCACTCGAGTCTTTCAAGAAACAAAACACCGTTACAAACATTTCCACGATCTCTAATGGCGCTAGTTCAGGTACACGTTGCATGTTCTCCACGCAATGTGCTATGCAGCTCTTATCTAGATGAAAAAAAAACAAAATATTCATTCAGCAAATATTAATCATGAAATTGTAGCATTTATTGATGTAACAATTGTTCTTACTGTGTATGTACGATACAACATTTTGTGTTAGTCCGTGTCTTGATAACGTCATCAACACCTCCGCAGCACTTTTTCGCCACATAACGTTGTACTGTGGACACCAACTTGTAATCGCAGAAAAAAGTAAAGTTAAATCATCCTTACGAGCCAGTTCTTCAGCTGGATAGGGATGACTACACAATCTCACCAATAACTGGCAACAATCATACAATTATTACAATCATACAATAATTTTAACAGTTTACAATTGCAATTTTTCTTAAAACAAATATTGAAAAACAAAGTTTGTAAAAAAAAAAAATGTTATAAAATCGTACATACTTGTACAAATATTTTCTGCAATAATATTCTACGTTCTCTGGGCGTGAATTCACTACTGGCGTCTGTAACATCAGCTTCGTCTTCGTTCATCGCAGGCAAATCAAAAAACAAATATAAGCACTTCACCAATGTCGATGGTACAGATGCGGTTGTCATTGCCTGGAATATACGTAATTTAATTTATTAATTAATTCGTTGATGCAATATTAAACGAAATCAATTTCATTAAAATTAATATAAGCGTGTTTCGAATTTGTGATTTCTTTTGATTAGTAATTTCTTACGTTTTATCTTTGCATTTTCATATTATTGAATTCGGAAATAATGAAATTGGAACATTTTGATTTTGATAGCTAAATTAGTGTTACATTACATAATTAGTATTTGTACCACTGATATATTGATGTTAATAAAAAAATTAATTAAAATCTTTAATTTGTGAAACGAAGTAAACATTTAAA
>JABFQA010000745.1:0-17131 GCA_022817065.1 Probaryconus sp. ZL-2020 | reverse complement strand
ATACGAAGTATTATAAAATGATTACATTTTAACAAGTGCAACTGACATTACTGACAATGTTTACAGTAACACGTAAGAAATAAACTTTCGCTTAACTTTCGAAGCGTTTTCACATTTTTAATATAAATTTTCTATCACGTGTGAAATATTTTACATGCTGCGACAAATAACTCTTGAACGTGACACTGAAGAAATTGATGGAGCGGAAACCATTTTCAGAGTAGTACACAATTTTCTGATTCCCATAGTCGTCTCTTCCCTCTTAATATATTGTTTTCATTGCAAAAATTTCTGCACACAAAAAATAAATATAATTGACAATTATTCAATGGATTCAACTTTTAGCATAATAAATATAAAATTTTATAAAGGCTTAAATTTGAACAAAGACATAATCTTCTTGAAACAAACGTGCAATTCAGTAATAAATGTAATCGAATAACGATTGCACTGGAAGCTCAAAGCTAGTTAGCATTAGTTGGCATTAGTTATAATTCAAATTCTGTAAAGACTCACAAATTTTATTTTCATCCAATTTAATGTCGTCTCATTTTTTGATCCTCTCGAGGAGTAATCCTCTTAAAAAGCACACAGCAAATTGGTTTAGCCCGTTGTCTGAAATCGGAATCGAATAACGAATACTTTGTTGAATAAATCAAACTAGCTTGAAGCATTGACGAATAATGAGCGCGTTTAAACTTGAACTTGCGTACGTCGGGATGTTATCTGCGAATCAAATAGCATCTCTTCAGCTTCAAATATTGGTATAACACCCGATTACAACTCGAGCTCGTTTCGTAATTCCCGCGGCAGCTCTTATGTGTACGGTATTAGTTATACCCGGTGTAACATTCTCAAGCACAGCCCTCTTATCGAGCAACATCCCTCGTAGAGCATCGAACTAATCCTGCGACAAAGGACCATCGAATATCGATCGCTTATTCTCTTTGAGACGACGCCGTCGTATCTCTCGGTCGCATACTCGCATCCTGCTTTAGAAGATCTCAAATTTACCAATACAATGTGGAAACGAATAGATCCATCTAAACACGTGTACCGACAAACTGTATCCGAGAACTCATCAGAAACAGGAGCGGACTGTGCCACAAGAATCGTTTTCATCGAATACTTGTTGATCTATAGATGTTCGTCTTCCTCAGTCCACGATTGGACTCCATGAAATTTCCTGAATTGGAGGACAGTATTAGTTTTGTTTCTTCTTCTTTTTTTTTTTTTTTTACTTTACCACACGGAGAAGAAAGTCTTAAGAAAAATTATTGGAAATTTCGTGAATTCTCACTGTAGCGTCTAGGAATCGTGATTTATCCTGTCATTATTAAAAAAAATTTGTTTCTAATTAATTTTACTAGAGCAAATAGCAAAAATGCATGAGACTTTCGTAAAATTTATTTAAAAATTTAAGAATATTTATTAGAAACATTTAGTAATTTTTGAAAAAGCGACACGATACGTCAAGATTCATGAATGTTGTAGTAATTTTACTACTACTTTTTTCTGCGTGCACGAGATTTGAAAAGGGAAGATATTAAAGATTTTTGGTAGATATTAATGAGGGTATAAGTATATGACATTCGCGTGATAACGAGGCTGGCGAAGGTGGAAGGAAGGCGAGGAAAAGTGCGAAAATACAAGTTCACGGTTGACGTCGGATATTGCATGCAGCGAAGTCGCGTGATAAGGGAACGCGTCATTCTTGGAGGCGTGTGCGCGAGATGCCGACCTAATGCAGTTTCTCCTTAATACGGTTCTACACATGCGGATGTGACATTCGACGTTTCGCGCGCGCGACTCAAGCAGACACAATGAGGAAATTCACGAGAAGCGTTAACGTGGAAGACACACAAGATGACGTTTCAGCTTGAACCACACCTGACCCCACACCAATGCAATTACCACGAATGGGACGACGTGAAGCGACGGGAAACGTTCATCTACGAGCCCCGCATAATACAGCAGCATAAATTAATATGTTCGCTGAAATCTCAGGTTATAATTCGCGTTCCCCGCTCGCTCGTTCGTGTCTGATACAGTTAGACGGAGTTTAATTAAAACCATTTCATCGTATTTCATCGAATCCGCGACAACTGTGACCACGATCAATTTCGCACGAATGCTTTCGCGCACTTCGCAAAAAAAAAGAGTCACTAAGAGAGCCAATCGGTTCGCTGCGTTCTCTAATAAATGTAACGTACGGTTTAATGTATTATAACGAGGAAGACTTTTATTAATTATTATAGCAATTGGAACAAAGGGAAAGGCTAATGAATATTCAAGTCATTGGCGCTGAATAAAAATTAGTTGTCCTTTTTACGGTATTGTGAAATCAAAAAAAAAAAGAAATTTTTTTTTCTTTCCCTTCCGCGTAATTTCTTTAAGCACATTGGAATCATAACTTTTTATACATCTTCCTTATTATACGAGCGTATTTACGACGTTACTTTTTTATGCAAAATGCTCCAATAAGCTCTTTATAGTTATAAAAGAAGATGAGACAATTTGTCACAATAGGCCACTGTGAGATACAGTCATTTATGTTTTTTCATATAACTCACACATTTTTATCACCTCAAATGTCACGCCTCGAAATAAATAATGAAAAGGGCTTTTCCAAAGGGCTATTTATTTTAATTATGAAAACTGCTGTCAAAGCAATTGCTGTTGTAATCAATTTCAATCAGTTTTGCCAATGTGTTCTTTTTTGTCTTTAAAGTGAGTATATGCGCGTCGAGTTTTTGAATAGGCTCTAAAGAGTAAATGCGACCAGTTTTTAATTAAAGTGTTTAGGCCAAAGCCTTTATTGTCAAGGAAGAAAAAAAAAAGATGAAAAGTAAAGAGAAAGCGAAGAAGAAGAAGAAGAAGAAGCGTGGCTTCGCCTCGTCTCCGGCATCTTCTTGCGCTGGCATGTAAATTCACGATGATAGCCAAGGAAGCTCTACCACCGAACCTTTCCTTAACTCGGCTTTTATGATTTAATAACTTGGGTTATCGAGAAATTCACCTTGGCTGCTTATTTTATACCCACGATGTATTTAGCTGTGTCTGTCTTATTATTGAATAATACGACAACTAGAGGCTTGATTAAAAACACAATTAATATTAAACTGCGTCCTCCTTCATTTGCCCTCTCTGTTTGTAAACGCATTTGTAAATTAATTGCTGATACACTACGGTTGTTAATCACATTGTTTTACATTAATCCCTGCTTTTTGACAAAAAAAAATAATGGCAAGTAATTAAAAAGGAAATATCATTAAACGAAATTCAATTTTAAATTACTAAAATTTGGATTTTTTACTTGTATTCAAAATTAACTTTGTATGAATGTTGAAATTTGCAAACGCTATGTGAAACTTTGCATTTATTATAATAATTACAAGGTAAATTGTTTTGTTTATTAAAAAAGATAAATGTTGAGTGTTGTTTAATTAAAACAAAGAACAAGTTCAAACGAGCTGACATTAATTAATGTGAGAGATATTTAAATAAATGTGAATCTCATTTGTCTGGTTAACATGTGAATATTGGATATTTGTTCTTGCATGTCAATTAAAGCACTCGTTATTTCGAAGTCTTATTTGTTAACCGGTATTATGAAACTTTTGTACAAGATGTACAGTTTATTAACTCAGCAGTCTACGTCCGAGTTTAGAATCTGCTGCTGGCACAATGCATTGTTGTACACGTCCAACTACTGTGCCGTACTCGTCATGTATTTACTTGCGTCAAATTCATTTCCTGCGGATCATGTATAAGCTCTGTAACACATACAAACCGTCGCACATGCGAATGTGAAAAATAACAAGTCATGCCAATGTGTTGTACAACCAGTTACTAGAATAATTTACCATTTCTGCACTTTAACGCGTAATTTATACGGAAAATAACTCTTCTGCTTTGCTTTTAATATATAAAAAAAAATTACTCGCCCGCAACAACATTTATAATCGCTTTATTATTTTTATTGCATTACTTTACAACAAATTCGCTCATAAAATTATGTCCCCGTTTTAACATAAAATAATTATGTAACTTTAAAGATATTCAATTATCGCACCTAAACTCTAAAGTGTAATATCTGAAAAATGTTAATTTGACGTTAAATGCATATTGAATTATTGAAAAGAAAAGAAATACTCTGCAATTAAATGCCTTATTCAAACGTTATCAATATTATTATAGACCGCACATAAAACGTATACATATATGAAACTGAGTTTTAAGGCTGACCGAAGTTACGAAGGTGCACATAAACGCGCCACCAACGAAATTCTATTATCGGCTCAGAGCCGATAAATATTATAAATTGAGAGCCAGGGTGCCTGAGCTCATACGAAACACTGGCCGATCTAACGTCTACACTGGCGTAGCTTTCTCGTATCTCACTACCAACAGAACGAGCACGAAGGCATGAATAGCCGTGCGATTTTCCTTTCATTTTTTTTTTTATCCTTTTCCTTTGTTTTTAGTACACTTTATCCTAGATTCCACTATAAATCGGGTGATGGCAATTCAGGCGATTCTAACAGCAGGAGCTCTTCGAGCCTTTTATTAAACAACGATACATGGTCCGTACCATTTATCTTTGTTATTAACATTGGATTTTTGAAAATCATAATCTGAAAATTGTAAGATCAAATGAAACGATAAAATGGAATTTTGAATTTCTATTAGTTTTTGTTTGAATCGAAACGACGTTCGAAGATACTTTCGTTAAATAACGAACCTACACGCAGGAACATTAATTATACCATTAATAAACTGTTGTTGGAAGCTCCGTTTAATTTCCTTCGCCCCGCAGCTTTATTTTCGTGAAAAACAAACTCTTCCTCTAATGATAATATTTTATAAACACCCCAGCGCGTAGTTCGAACAAAGTTACTCCTAAAAGCCACACGCAAACTTCCCTTAAATGCACAGGAGCGTTCGCGCAAATGGCATAAAAGCCCAAATGTGTAATTTCCATCGGTGCTATTTTTATCCGAGAGTAAAGTTAGGAAAG
Source organism: Probaryconus sp. ZL-2020 (assembly GCA_022817065.1). NCBI lineage: Eukaryota > Metazoa > Arthropoda > Insecta > Hymenoptera > Scelionidae > Probaryconus > Probaryconus sp. ZL-2020. The sequence continues at coordinate 12,111 of JABFQA010000745.1, read as the reverse complement.
TGAAAAAGCCCGATATTCCGTTTGACTAAGTACCAATTTCCTTGGTCTAGCATGTCGTATTCGATATTTCCAATTCGCGCGACGCAAAATGGAGTTCGCGTCCACCAAACTTTCTTCGGTTGAAATATTCAAGAGCGCTCAGCTGGAAATCCAAGCGCAACGGACGCGACTACTCTCGTAGAGTCCACGAATAGCTCGTTGAACGTTATGAATCGACCCGGTCATAATGGCGTCCTAGACAATGTGTCTGGGAATCCCAATATCAGTACTCGTTAAAAATTATTATGCCAAACAGGCACACGACAATTCACAAAAGTAGCATAATGGACGGATCAAAATCCAATTATACACGTGTTTAACGCATTTCAGACTCAACCGCTTTTATTATCATTCCACAGAAGGATTTCAAAGGTATTTTATGCCTTCGTGACAAGGACAAAAAATCCTTTACAAATTATCAGATTTTCACTTTTTTTTTTTTATTAAAAACAAAATGTTGACATTAATTAAGCTCGTCAGTAAAATATCTTTAAAATTATTTTTCTACGGAATAATTATGATCAAAAGAATTTATAGAGATTCTACGGTTAATATCATTTATGAAGTTTATTTAATAATAATTTTGAACTCGTCAAACTACTATTGATTCGTGGCCGATTTTTTGACAAAGCCCTCGTCGGCGTTCATTCAATTTGCATCTGTAATACAAGGAGCCTTTTTTTTCAATATATCCTGCACGTGAGTCATCTGGAGTAATTGCGATAAGTGGGTCTGCGCGCGAGGGTAATTAACGATTTTTACAATCGAGCAATTGAAATGCGCAAGAATTTCAATTGAATTACATCGCTTAAACGAATTGTTTGATCTTGCTCGACGTTACATTGAAATACTCTCGTTACCTGACACGGTTTGATTTGATTTTAATGTATACATTCTTTTACGTGCTCGACGAGTTAAAAAATCGAAAACCATTGAAAAAAAAAAAAAAAAAAAAAAAATCAAAAATCAAATCGACCAAGTTCAAAGGATAGGGGAAAATATCCCTTTTCAATCAATTAATGCCAGACGATTATTCAATACAAAATAGAAATTACTATAAATTAAATACTAAAGTACAATGCTTAATATACGAGCATATCAGATTTAATTTAATTATTACCATATCAAATCGTGGACGTTTTTAAATGGAAAGAATAAAGCAACATGAAATTCCTAAAAAAAAAAAGAAATGAAATAAAATATTTGCCTTTTCACAGTGTAGGATAAAGCAAGGAATAATTTAGTGCGAGGAATAGTGCGATGATTGGTGGCGTGACAGAAGTATCGGTAATGCTCGAGACCTGAAGTATCAGTAATGCCTCAGTTCCTAGGCAAAACAGACGATGATGATCACTTTCGTAACGGGGGATGGGCTGGCAGCTTTTTACCAACGTGACTCGAATACTTGACTCGGTCACTTATTATACGATGACCGTTAGGTTGCAACTGCAGCGGGTAATCGAGAGATCGAGTCGATCCAAACTGCAGTGCGGGCGTTGCATTTTCATTACTATATCGAGCCCCGGCGACTTTTTTCAGCGTGCCACAATCGCTTATCATGCACGCAGCTCACATTCTCATGCGCCAGCGTTCGATGCGTTAGTCTTTATCGAGGCTCGCAAAAAAAGCGCCTTTTATCATTTTATTTATACCGTCGCGCGACTTGCATTATCAAGCGAACGATATGATCAGCATTTATTCCGACGCTGCATGCGCGCGACATGACCGATCGACTGACGATTCGTGTTCGCATTTTTTACAAAGCCCGAGCCCCCGAATTCATTCAATTTACATTCGTAATGCGATATGTCTTTCTGAATATGCGCGAGTCATCTGGAGTTATTGCGATATGCGATATTTCTCCCGGAGGTAATTAACGATTTTTGCATTCGATGTGTAATGCCTTTGTAAAATATTGCCAATAGGCATTCGAGTGGAAATAAAAAGGATATAAAGCTTTATATGTGACTGGATTAAGACTGGCAAATATTTTTTGTCGGGGTCGTTAATTAATTTTAGATGGGTTTGGGATGTTCTAAAAAAATTGTTTTGTGGAATACAATGGTTTACAATTATTTGATTTCAGATCGAATTTGTAATTAATTAAGATAGCGGTGAATAAGTAACGTCTAAATAATAATATAATCATCATAATCTAATACATTTAATGGACTGTACTAATGTTATAACTGCAATTAATTAGACCTTGATTATCTCACGTTAGAATTACTTAGCAGTGATGTTGTTTGATATAAGTGCACATATAAATGCATCACGACAAAGACAACTGACCGTCATTGATCAGATATATTGATAATACCACATGATTGGAGTTCGCCGCTAATTCTCCGTTACCAATCCAGATATTATCAATGTTTCTAATTACCATTTCAAATGACCCATTCCCTCTTAATGCGCCCATATCACACTGTGCCAAATCTTAATATTTTCTTAATTACCATTATAATCAATAAAGCTTTAGCATTTCATCGCGATAACAGCGTTATAATAAATATCCCTGTATTAATGTATGCACAGTTGAATTATAAATTCTACAGTAATAAATCACAAAAAATTATGTCTAACACTTATTCACTTATGTCTTTAAAATGCACTGAGAAGAGAAGAAATCAATGAAACGTTATGAAATAAGTTAAAAATTTCTGTTGAAATTATTCGTATGTTTAAGAAATAAGGTAAAAATACATGCGCTGAGACGTTTAAACATGTATTATTAGTATTTACGACAGAAGGGAAATATTAACAAGCGACAATGAAGCTCGTCTCTAGTGAATATGCTTTATTAAACGCACAATATGCGCCACATACTACGAATCGTTTATGTCGTAATTATATTATAAATGCATTTACGATCCTAATCCTTGCGGTTGACACTTCAGTGCGTTGCTTAAAGCCCTGACTAACTTGACTGAGATCGAAGAGGAATTCTCGTTCTGCTGTGATTATCACATATTCCACTTCAATTATATATACCATATTCGGCAGACTCGTCATTCTACTTGTCTACATTGAAAAAAAAGGTTAGACCGATACAGCTAAATTTAAGTTGTGTCAGGTATATGTTTAGTTAAATCAATCAAAAATATACCTGGCACAACTTAAGTTTAGCTGTATCGGTCTAACTTTTTTTTCAGTGTACGAGCACGAAAATTTTTACAAACCTCAAAACCGTAATCGTTACGTCTCGATTCCATTGTTGTAAAAAATCTTAAGAACAATTTGTTTCGCACCTGACTCCTTTCAGAAAACTCCGATATTCTACAATAATAGATGAAAAATTTATCTTCATATATCACATTTCTTATTTTATAAGAATTTCAAGAACTATGTAAACAGTACAAAATCCCTACAAATCATAAGTTTATTTCTCTACACTGAGAAAAATTAGATTTTAACAAGTACAAACATCGTTTGTAAGCTCAATGCATATGTAATTAAGTGAAATATTTCATTTCAAAAATAAAAATTTTTCTTATAATGATTACAATTTATACTAACACCGATAGTAAAATTGTAAACATCTTTACAGTCTTTACAAACATGATTATAAATTTTAATATAAGTGTTAGTAAAAACTGTATTTTTGATATGAAATGTTTTACTTAATTACATATGCATTGAGCTTGCAAACAGTGTTTGTATTTTTTAAAATCCAATTTTTCTCAGTGTAGCAAAGTTCTGGTTTTAGTTATAAGCGTAATTTTTAGAGCGTAATAACAATAAAGTGAGTTATAAAGAAAATATTTTCTTTGATTACAGGAAGTAGCGAAGAGTCAAGAACCGGTGTCGGTGATCCTGGTAAACTTGGCGTGAAAAAGCCAAGACCAAAAGCTTCCTCTCCAAACAGGCAAGGGCCGCAACAATGCCAGGTGAGAAAAATAAAGGTTTTTCACTCTTTTTCCATTATTATTATTATTTTTTCTTTAATTTGTAACGCTCCCACAATCTCATTTACTTGAAAAAAAAACAAAAAAAAAAAAAAAATTGCGCGCCACCTTAGCTTGTGGTCAGGCCATCAAATGCTAACGAGCAAGACCTACTTTTCAGGAGCGTCGACACACTTATTTCAATAACGTCATTCTCGTCATGCGGGCCTTGTGATTACATGCGAGAAATGCATACGACATTCATCGATCGCTTAATACACACAGAAATGACGTCAGCAAAATGGAGTTTGCCTGGCTTCAAATCAAAATTACGTCGTCAGAAAAGCAATCCTTGGTTCATTATTGACAGAACACTGTTTATCTACGCGATTTCGATATTTTCCTTGCGGTTTATCCCATCGCGATTTTTTCTTTCTTGTTTATGCTTTTTTTTACAATTTATTTATGAAAGAAAAATTTTCTCTTTACGTTTTTTTACTCTCGTAAAACTTAGGTTTTATAAAACAAAGAAAAATTCATTATGCTAAAGTTTTAACTCGTAATTCAATATTAAAAAATTTTGTTGGCGATGTAATGTATTGCTAATTGTTTATTAATTCCTGAATTCAAAACTTCACAGTCTTCTTTCGCTAATCAAAAAATAAAGAAGCAGAAATGCTTTACATTGAAAGATATCTACGATTTTTAGTGTAAGAAAAAAAAAAGACTTAATTATCAATAAAAATAACTTTTAGATATGCATAATGGAGCTATTTAAAATAGTAATTATGAATGCAAAACTACAGTTTTTGTAATGCATTCCTTCTGCTGGCTGATTACAAGACCGAGCTTATGCTTAATGTTTAACGAGAGCCATTTAACTGAAATGTGGCTATTAAATTTTTGTTTTGTTTAGACGCTTGTACATTCGTCGTGATGTCATAATTTCTTAACGATACGATGAATTGTTGGTTACCTCGACCAGGGTCACGCGTGGTTAAAACATCTTACTTAATTATTCCATTGGCACGCACGTGCAGTTTTGTTACTTTCGCGCATATATACAAGCATATTAACAGTTTTAACTTTAAACACCTAGAGTAGGCTTTTCCGAGAGCCCATCAGCTAGTCTATTCGGTTAAATAAAATATTTCCATAAAGACATTTTCTATCATAAATTTCCTCATGGATTTGTAATCTCTACTGCCGATCTATCTATATTATTATTCTTTCAGAGGAAGAAAAAATGTCAGAGGATTTAACTGTATGTCCAAATCACGCAATGGGAAAATTTTAATAACATTAAATAATTTCATAAGAGGTCGAAAAAAAATGTCTAATGAGAATATGCTAACTCCTCTAATTTTCTTATATCAATTTACAACCATTATCCGAAGCAAAATTGATACTCGCCCTCAGCTGCACAAAAATACCCAGCCATTAACAACCATAATACACTGCAACCCAAACTAACAATAACTTCATTAAATGCAAAAACTACAACATTCCTCTGAAAATAAAAACAAAAAAACAAAGAAAGAAAGAGAGAAAGAGGAATGGAGAGACAAAGAAGGGAAAAAAATCCGTATTAATATTTCGCGTAAAACCCCATTCTTGAAATCGCATTACAAAACTCCATTTTGCATCGCCACAATGTGAATTTCCCGAGCGAAATACAAAAATTCATCCGCAATCCCTTTTTACAACGAACTGGAGTAGAATAGTGGGTCAGAGAATGCGAAGAGGATAAAAAGTCCCGGGCGCATTTTATTTCGCGCTTCAGCCAGAAAAGCCTCTTCCCACTTTGTCGCGGCGGGGTACTTAGGTTGACAAAAGTTGCACGCACGTCGGAAGCTCTGCGACGCACGGATAACGATGGTCGTGACCTACATCGGGGAACAATGCATCTCAAAAGCATCGCCGTGGCACGTGTAAGCCTCGCTGCACCAGCCGGCAACTGTGAGCGTTCGTGTACGTAGCGGCACGGCGTACGTGTGCCGCGCAAAAGGCTGTTGAATATTCAGCCGACGACCCTTGAACGCTCCGCCAGGAACGCGACTACTCCCCTAGCATTACGTAGCGACGTGCAGCGCACCAACCGCCCTCGTGCTAATGTTTAGAGACTGCTCCTCATCCACCTCTCGTCGATTACGTGATAACCTCCTCCTCCTCCTTCTTCTCCTCCCCCACCCATTTCCCTTCCGTCGCACCCCCGCCAGCCACTGAGCCTGTATCGTTTAGGACGACAGGACCGCACCCATCCTACGAGCTTTGTCGTCTTGTGTAATTAAATGATGGCTTATCCGCCTCGTCAACGCCGCTCGTTCGTGTATCGGAATTTGCCTGTATTTGTTTTGGACCTTCGCAATGATGATTTCTCGGGTATTTGGGGACGAGACTAGAAAGATGGCTTGGATTAAGACAATTTGCGTCACGGAGTTTGCAATTGTTGTTGTTATCGTTGTTTAAATGATTTCGTTAAAGAATGTTTTTTTTTTTTTAACTAGCATGGAAAAAAATCTGTATCGATTGACGAGGAATTCAAATAAGGAACAATTCATTGTAAAATAAAAATGTTGATGGAAAGATCTATTTTCGTTTGGCAGGTATTATTATTTCAGAATAAAATTGCAAATTTAATATAATGGAATGCAGGACGTGTCTGAATATTCTATGTTCGAGTGTAACGCTATAAGACAGAATTGCGTACTATGTATATATAAGCTAATATCACATTTAATGTTTGTTAGCGATACCTATTAAATCCATTAGTATAAATAGGAACAGTAACACCCAACGAGATAATTAATAAGAACATTAGCATTGACTTTAAATAGGGACGTCATAATAATGCATATAATTCATGTAAATAGTAACGTGAATAATTCCTTTTACATTTTAATGATGTTCTTTATAGCAGTTATTATATTACTAATCAGCATTAATATATCTGAAAATAATTGTGGAATCAGTAGTAGGACATTAAAGGATCCAAGTTAACAGTTTCAGCAGAATAATGATTGGAAGTTTTATAAGTTTAATGTGAAGAACGTTTGATTCTCTCTCTGTCTCTCTCTTTCTCTCTCTGCGAAGGTGATATATTGGGTTAATAAAGCTGTTCAATCTTGTTTGCACTATTATATAAAGTTGATGATTTTTTAAAGGCGCAGAGATAAAGTTCAAAGTTCATATCTTAATGCCTTTCGAAGTATGTTGATTGAGAAGTTTTCTAGATTTAACTTTAGAATTGTTTGGTGTATGATGGATCGATAGTTATTTGTTTTCATATTTTCTTTCTTTTCTTTTTCTTTATTTAAAACTAATTAATTGATTGAGAGGAAGAGACAAAATTCAAATTTTCCATTTCTTCAGATTTAATGGTCTATTGTATAAAAAGGTTTCTCGCGGATAGAACTATAGAATATTTTAATTTAATGCAAACTTATTACAAAGAAACGGCAAATGATATTTAATATGATAAGTAAATGTAATTTGAACGAGCAGCGTTTTTGAAATATGCTGTTCCGCTTAATTTCAGTACTCTAACACCCACGCATTTTTTTTACTTTATTTCATAAGAAGAATTATTATAATAGCAAAACTTTCCTACCAAGCCATGTAACATAAATCTGCATAATTTTAAAGAGAAAAGAAAATGAGTTATTAAAAAAACAATTTCTTTATACATTCTCTAAAATTAAAATATTTATATCAGAAGTGCATAATAATGAAGTTTAAACTCAAATTTCTTACGAAATATAACTTATTCGGTGAGATTTATTTTTACTACAAATTTTCCCTGTACTTTACATCACCCTAACTACGATTCTTCTTAAATAGAGCCATTTATTTGTAGTCTTAAAATTCAATTGAAATAATACAATTTAAACTAACAAATTTATATATACACAACTGAACTTTCTGCCGCAAAATTTTTTTCAACATTTACACGAGAACTCATTAGTATTCATAATGAACAGTTTAGCGTTTCCTGAAATAGCGTTCTTAAGTTTGCTTTGTCAGGAAAATGATTATCTAAATTAGACAGTGCTCGTCTAAATCAGACAGCCGAGGAGGGTCGTACCGTACGGACACATTGCAATTAGTAGCAAGGCAGACAATGCGATTGTCTAACTCCGAACAATACAATTATTAGAGGTAACCTGAAAAGGATGTAAATATGAATAAAACACTTAGAGGCAACAATTGTGATCCAAAAGAAACGAAAGAAAGCCTCGAGACCAGTAGTAATTGCGAGGGAATCGATAAACTCGGGAGCGAGCTTTCGAGGATTTCATATTTTCCGTGCCATTTCTTAAGACAATTCGCCCAAGTCCAATTCTAACTATTAAACACCCTATTTCCATGGTAACACCAGAAGCAAACGAACTAGTCCAGGTCACGTTCCTCGTTGCTATAGATGAAACATTATGAAGATATCCATACTTAAGACCAATTCACAATTGGTCCCAAGCACCATCAGATAACAACCCTACACCACACCTCCTAAAATCCGACAGTCTCATTATAACGCTAAAGTTATAAAAACTAATGCCAACTTCTGATACCATTGTAAAATTTTCAATTGAACTGGTAAACAGAAATTGATATTTCCTGTTTATAAAAAAAAAGGAAAAAGCAAAAGGAAAAAGGAAAAGCAATTAGTTTGGGTAAACTCTCGAAAACCTCGTCTGGATAGTTTATTTGAAAAGGGAACCTGTACGTTCAGTCAAGAAGCGTAATCTGTACAAGGCGGAGGCAAGGCAAAAGGGAACGGACGGAGAGAAAACAAACGACGCAGAAACAGCAGAGTAGTCTCGCGACGTGCACGACGCGAGTTGGACCAAGTTTGGTTAATTAACGGGCAGTGTCAGCGTTCAGGTTACAAACGAACAGAGGAAACGCTGCGTCGCAGCCAGGTGGAACGTCTTCGAGCGTGAGGGTTCGACTGTACCCCCTCGCTCGACGTGCCTCTCAATGAAAGAACGCAAGCGCGGTTTACTCTCGGCACAATCCCTTTCCACCGTTCGTCAATTAATTAAGTTAACGACCCGGATGTAGCGATCGCTTTGAATGTCCCTGACATTACGACGAGCAAGGAGGGCGATACGTCGTCATCGCCGGCTGGTGCAGTCGCGCGTTCGAAATGTGCACGCTCCATCATGATCTGCAAGGGAGGAGCTTTTGGGATTTGGTTTCGCGATGACAGATAGTGACTGTATCGATCCTCTCCGTTCTCGTTCGGCAAATATCACGGCGAACTCATACACAAAGCGCAGCCGTTCAATAAATTGCATCGCCCAGTAATTTCACTCAAACATAGTGTCTACAAGACCTGTTTGCAATTGCGTTAAATTACATTTCGTTAATTCACTCGATAATCGTTTAACTTTGGAACACGACACAGACATTTTTAGAAAACGCTTCGGGAGATCACGTTAATATAAACTATTCTAAATGAAAAAAAAAAAAAATAATAATAATAATAATAATAATAATAAAAGGAGAATTGAATTCATCAATAACTGATCGAAGACAATTTCGTGCTACAAGGGAATATGAATGTATGTAACCACGTTAACTTATTCTGCTAATTGGTTTTACTGATGTTAAAAATAATTTGTTACATTGTAATGTTTAATTAAAGTACCCTTTGTTTCTTCTTTGCCTTATATTAATAATGGACTAATTTTTTTGTTATTAATGTATATGCTGCGGTAATAAATGAATCCAATATTTTTTTTATCAATTTATTTTTACTTTACCAATAATTATTTTATTGCTATTATATGAAACTTATAATTGAGTTATCGAGTTTATTTCTATAATAAATGTTATATAACTTATTGCTATAATAATAAAGTTGAAATCAACGTAATATCAACTGAAATCAAATTGTGGATTATTGTGGATAATTGTAATATAAAAGGAAAAAGTGTTCTCTGTCATAAAGCAAAGTCATTTAATAATTTATTAAGAATTTAAACAGCTTTAGTTGAATAAGTATTTTATGTAAATGTTTGCATTTATGACATATACGATATTTTATAAAACATTATACCTTAAATATTAATATAGCAATTGATGGTTTTAATTATTACGAAGATTTTGGAATATAACATATTCGTTATTGTATCCAAAAATTCATATTATTTCACATATAAACTTCATATAATTGACACTGAGGAAGAAACGGGAACAAAATTCAGCACCTCTTTAGATGTTTTTTTTTTTTTTTTTTTTTTTTTTTTTTTTTTTTTTTTTTTTGATTTTATGAAGTATAATCAATATAGCTGAATGAACTCAAATACATGATATTGAACGTGCACATGCTTAGAATATAAAAAATTGCTAACATGGACTTTTTAACAAAAAAAAAAATAAATAAAACGCGACTTTTAGAACAAAAATTGGCAGTATTCCGAGTGCTGCAGTCGCTTTTAAAAGGCAGAGGGACAATTTTAAAAAAAGATTTAGTAAATTTTTTATACGACTGACCTGTATACTCCTGTCCTTCGAAGAAAAATGAAATATTAATTTCAAGATTGATCAGCTATATATTTTTTACATCATTCGAAAAGCTTTTTCTTAACAAAACGAAAGTCTCATTCTATTATAAAACGATCGTAAAAATATCTTCCAAATGTTTAGAAATGCATTTATAACTGTTCACTATAACCGTCCGCACAAATATCGACCCTGACTACTTATTCCTATCATCCCATCAAACGAAAATAAATTGCCTTAATAAATTCTTCATTATAATTGCAACTGTAACAGATAGAGACATTGAATAGTTGGAACCCCGATTCTGCAGTTTATCGCATGATTATAAAGTTAATTCAATATTGATGTAAAAAAAAAAAGAGAGAAACATAAACGTATACGTCCGTATATATAACGTTGAAACAACAACGAGGGAGTGGAGTAATGATGTTTATTTAGCTCTCGAGGGACGCAAGGCGTGTGCATGTAGGAACAGAAGAGCCCCGAGTTTTGGCACGAAGATGATGATGGCTGAGGGATGTTGGGCTTAGGAGCTCGGCGAAGGACCCGAGTTTCACGACAAGTACCAGACGTAGGAGACGGCGCGCCTCGCGTAAATTGAAACCCATCTTGTGCCAGCGTCAGTGCATCTGGAACTCCTTAACTGCTGAGCTACGCAAATTAAATTTTCTACTTACGAGCAGAAGTATGGCTCGCGCCCACCCCCCCGGCCCTCGGCGTCCTACTTCGTCCCCTCTCGACCTTTGATACTCTCATTCTTACTTTATTTCTTTTTCATCCGCCTTGCTACATTCATCTTCCTTAACGACGAAATCTTCGAAATCATTACTCAGTTGCGGGACATCAACCTCTCAGGGATCAATTAGGGTCATACTTTAATACTCACTTTGCGTACACAGTAATCAGTATATCATCATTTTTTTTTTTCTGTTAATTTCTTTTTCTTTCACAAATAAATTGCGATATTGTTTATAATAATTCAGATGGAACGTACTAATTTTGAAGGAGCATTAGCCAATGATACTTTCGTTATCAAAACGTTGACATAATGGAGGAGACGCGACTACATGTTTTGACATTTGTGATGCGAATAGCTGCACTGTGTAATGTTGACTTTAGCCCGCTGCGAATTACCATTGGCGATTAATTGAATTTTGTTAAATATTTCCAATAAACTGATTCATTTCAGTTTCGAATTATTTGTATGAATGTCAATAATCATATCCGTATTTATTAATGGATAATAACATGTGTGCTTGGCTTTGTTGCAGGTATGCGGTAAAGTGTTTAACAACGCATCGGCGCTCACGAAGCACAAGCTGACACACAGCGACGAACGGAAATACGTTTGCACTATGTGCGGCAAAGCGTTCAAGCGACAGGACCATTTGTAAGTCTAAACTTTATTATTTTCTAATAATTTGCAAGCCGAAATTTGGCAACATTTTGATTAATTATGAACTGGGGCGGAAATATTATTCCTTCCATGAATTTTGATGCCAACAATTTCAACGTCTTGGAAATTCATTTCGATTAACAACAAGCATAAATAAATTTGGAACCCATTTAAATGGTTAAATAAATTGCTGACAAAAACCTCTTCAATTATTCAGTTTTATTATTATTTTTTTTTTTTTTTGCAATGTACATATGATATTTATAGTTTATCTTTTCATAA
>JABFQA010000744.1:0-17141 GCA_022817065.1 Probaryconus sp. ZL-2020 | reverse complement strand
TGTTTGTATTTACATTTCAATATATATCTTATTTTCTAAGATTTATGTGATATACAAATTTTACATCATTAATATAACAATAGTACATACTTTATGAATCCTAAATTCACTAATACATTTTTTTCATCCTATACGAATTAACAAAAATAATAATTATTTATTTAATTGTTTTGAAAAATGGATTATGTTTCGTCTTTAATCGATTCTTTTCGGTTTAAATGCTTCTGTTCCTCATTGTTGGCCGAGTTGAAAATGAGGTAACATTTAAAGGATTTCTATTAAACGTCATAAGAAAAGTTGAAAATTGACGTAAACAAAAGCACTTTGTAATTTGTACTGGGAAAGGTTAAGTTTGACAGTTGTTGTAGGCGAATGAAGAAGAGGAGCTGTAGAAAATAAGTAATCTGTCTTATTTTTACTTATTGCGATATTAATATAATTCTCTCTTTTCATTCTGTTGACGCTGTCATTGAGCCACCACCCCCCACGAAAAGAACGTGCATCCTCATTTTTGGTTTGAGGAACGGTCATCATTCTATCCTCAAACGCTGGTGACAGAACGTTCTTCAAGCAACGAACGAAGCTGCGTGTTCTTCTTCTGGGGTGTTGTTGATCTAAAGGCGAAAATATTCATTTCATCTTCGTTGGGAATGTGACTTTACTCAACACAGAGTGCACCACTGAATACGCGGTAATTTTTTGATCACAGTAAAAGAACAAGTTGAAAAATTAAAACACAGTGATATTATTTATTTTGTAAGTTTTATTATCATAATTTATAATCATCATATTTTACACGTGTAAAGTAACTAATTGTTCCAATCTTACAATATCTTGACGAATTTGATCAAATGAGACGCTTGACAAAATGGATTTTTATTTGGGATAATTGGGGAAGAAAGTAATGAATTGATTAAGAATTGAGAGAGGGGACATTCTATAAACTGAAACGAGAAAAATGCGACAATAGATAAATAACTGACTAAATGAGTGGATTATGTTCTTCTACATGTTCGCATTTGCTTGCGACGAGCTTGAACAACGCCGTAAACCACAGCAGCTAAGCTACGGCAATTGCTGCGATGCCTTGAACTGCCTTCTGCGTGAAGAGTGCCTTTTCCAAGTACGAAATACGTTTCCATGTTTCCTTTGCCTTTGACCTCGATGAAACCTCGCTTTTGAGTCTGGTATCCCCTGGACTCTAGTACCTAATCATTTTATTTCAACATGTTTTCAAATGTATTTTAAATTGATGTCAGATACACTGAAAAAAGATTTTTTTTTTTGTCAAAATCAAGTAATAATATACTTGGCTCAATTATGTTTTAGTTGATCCAAGTGAAATATAATTGAATGAAGTGTTGATGTTTGTTATTGATCAAACAAAATTGTTTTTCAGTGTATAGGTATAGCAATGCAAGTTACCCTGGCAATTTCACTTGGCACTTGAATTTTTCCCATAACGCCGGTCGAGTCCATCCTGGAAGCTTCATTGACGGTATTCCCCCAAATATCAAAAACTGGTTTTCGTGCTCCTATTACTCCTCCAACCAATGGTCCACAACTAATGCCAACTCTGAGATCAAAATTGTTGAAGGAATGTATGTTGACATCTTCGAGACGGTGTCTCATCGCTACCGCATAATCTACTAATCTGCATAGATGGTCCATGCTGTCTTTTCGTAAATCCTATATTAAAAATCGTAAAAACATATCTCGATACATATTTTTATTCCTCGTATTTTTATTCTTTCTGCGACATGACAAGTTCAAAATTTTCCTTTGATACGTTGAATTATATTTTAATAAGCATAAAATAACAATAAGTTTAAAGTTTGTTTAGTTAGTGAAGATAATGAAGCAGATTTGAATAGATGAGAATTTAATGATTACTATTTTGTCATTGTCAATTCATTTGAGACAGTTTATAGTATTTAAATATGAGAGTAAAGTGTTACATTTTGACTTGGATTAAGTCCAGACGCTGCCATATACGTAGCACCTACGGTTTTGATTTTCTCAATACAATGAAAGCGCGTTTCGTCTAGCAATTCATCAAAATCAGCTGAAAATAGAAATAAGAATCGAAATAAATTACCTTTTTAATTCCTTAATTATCTGATATTTGTTACAAAAAATATTGCAATTATTATTATTATTAACTTCATTATTACCGATAATTTCATTTAAAAGACGAATGCATTCCATTCCTTTATTTACATCTTCAGAATAGAATTCTGTAAAATTTGGCACACTGGCAAACATTACTCCTACTTTATCACGCGATTGAGAGTATAATTCCTGAAAAAAAAATTTAATTTGTAACACGTGTTACTTGTCACTCAGATTAATTATTGTTTGAACATTTAGATGTTCTCAATTTGACGTATTTCATGTTTCGTAACAATTTACGGTTAATTTTTCAATCCGAATATTGATTAAGGGAGCTTACTTCCGGTGCTCGATCTTGGGTTAAAAAATGATGAGCCACATGGTCCGGAAGAATGTTTTTTAAAAGTTGCATGTTGTTGTGCCTCGATTCTATCATATCGCCGAGTTCTCTTTCGGCCTGTTGTTTCCAGAGGAAATCTAATCTAGAAGTGACTTCGACCAACCGACCGTGATATGTAACCATCATTAAAAATACGGCGAGAAATATTATCATTTGGGCGGATATTGGTATCCTAAAGAACAAAAGAATAGAAAAATAAATACACTTAATAAAAATTTATTAGATCATATTATCGTATGAAAAAAGACTCACGTGTCTTCGTTCTCTGGTTGCTCTGAAAAAAGATCTCTGCATAACACTAATATTAATACTGCGTAAAACAGTACAATTACAGTTGCCAAAGCAGTTTTTACTAGATAATACAATTTCAAGGCTGAAGTTAAGGCAATCAGACACAAAATCCACGTGAAAACAATGTACTCTGGTCTCAAGCAGCTTTGTAAAGAAGCTCTAGCTGCTGTCGGTTCATTATCCATTATTATTCCATCTTCTATAACCCTATCCGTAAAATTGGCATCTTCGATGGACAATAATCCACGTTGAACCCAGGTCCCTAATTGATCCCTTTCTCTCTCCCTTTGTCTGTGTCTCAAGTGTCTCAAGTGCCTCGGCGGTTCTGATCTAAGAAGATTAATTAAAGATCTTACATCACAATTGTAACTTGAATTAATTATTGTCATTAAATAATGACGAAATTTCTTACCTGAAATGTCTCTCGTATTTCCAAAAGCTCAGGTACTCCCTTCTATGTCGAGCAGCCACCTTTTGTTTCAATCTTGTTAATTTCATTTCAACGTCCTCTTTCTCGTCATTATGATCGTGCAAAACGTTGTCCTCGGATCCATTCGTAAGATTTTCTAAGATGCTCAAAATCAGATTATCGAGATTGTGCGATTTTGATGCCAGAACCTTCGGCTGATCTTCAGTCAATTCGCCGTTGAAAATTTCTACGTCTCTTCTAATAGTAGTCGAGTTGGTGGCTGTAGCAAATTGTCTTCCTTCCTTTCCTGCGTCCTTCCATGAGCAAGCGATCACGCTTATCATCGACGTAAAAGCCATAAGACTTATCACGCTGCAAATGAAAATCGTTCGGTGTTGCTTATTATGCACTAACATCGATGACGAGTGTCGAAGGAATGTTGGCAGTTTTTGGAATTCATCGGCCATCACCAACACTCCAGAAGCAACAAGAACCAACGTCGTGGACATTAAAGACGCCAATAAAACTGTGCACCTATCATCAGAAGATCACAATTTGTTAACTGGAAATTGCGAATTTTATTTCAGAATAGAAATGGAAGTTTGATCTTACTGTGGCAAAATAATTGCTTGACATACTGCGATAAAGAACCAGATCATAAAACAGCAAATCATATTGGATTTGAACATGTCCTCCCGTAGTTGACAAAACTGAAATAAAATAAGATACAGCAATGAAGGAATTTTATCGATTAAATAATATCAAAGAGAAGGTAAACGAGTCTATAGAATTATTTCATTTACCTTCGTTTCTAAACTTTTATCATTGTATCGCAGAGACCAAGTGTTTAAATTGGCGGATCTCATGCGTTTGTTGCTGGCTGTTTCAAGTCCAGCTGCTCTTGTCAATTTTTCATTCGAGATCGTTGACGGTGCTTGGTCAGTTTTTGGCGTTCCGTTTTCATCTTCCAAGTATTCTGATTCCAAGTTGCTTACTGACGTTGCGCTGTTTAACTACACGAACGAAAACAAAAAAAAAACAAATTACTTAAATTATTACGCATGATGTATTTAAGTTATGATATTAAAAAACAAAAAAAAAAAAAATAACTAACGTTTTCAAATGGAATTTCCGGAGTCCAATCGATACCGATGTCGTCGTCGACAGGAGAAATATTGTTATGCTGATTGCAGTTTACGTTCAGAGTGTTGTTGGTTTTGAAACTCTTCTTGTTCTTGTCTTTATCTTCTTCGGTTGTAATTTTTGGTCGAGCTGAATACCTTCTTCTGGATCTCATTGGCTCGGACTGTTTGATTAAATAAGTCACAACGTTTCTGTCTTTTAGGTAATTGTCTCTTTCAGTTCCATAGCCAGGCTCCACCTCGTATACGTCGTTCAAACAGTTTAAAGTATCAGCAGATATGTGTACTCTCCTAGAAAATGTTTTATTCATCTCGTAATTCCACAGCTGTCATTCTCTGTTAATCTACGTTTAACAACGAAAATGAAAATACTCACCCAGGTATTCCACCACTTTCCAAGTGGTTCGCCAGGGTCACATCGTAAGACCAGACGTCGAATTGCCATTTGCGAAGTCCAAGGACACCACAAAGGACGGATCCACTGTGAATACCAATCCGCATATTCAGGTCCACCTATTAACGAACGTCAGGAGCGATCTAAAGATGCACCCAGAAAAAATATTCAGTTGGACGTGAACCGAATGAAAAGAAAGCGCTTATTCATTCGAAGGCGTTGATTGTCGAATTATAACGCATTTCCAAGTGGATTTAATTTTTTTTTTTTTTTTAACCTTAGACAGCAAGCTTGAAATGAAGAAAAAAAAAAAACTTACAATGCTATATAAAATCACTTGAATCGTATTTAGTTCTTCATCAATCAACTTCTTCTAGCGTAAATCTTTAAACGAACTTTTATAACTGCTTCATCACGTCAAAATGTCTAAATATCTTTTCTGGGTAAATTCGCTAAACTTGCAAATGCAACTTTTGTCAAATGCGAATAACTTACAAAGACGAACAAGATTCATCTTTGCGGTCGATTATTGTTTTCCTTCATAAACTGATACATCCTCCTATTGATTTTATATCAAGAGGGTATTTATCCGGTCAAGATACTGCTTAAATAATAGGCACTTAAATGTTTCATAAAATTCAATAGACTTGATTGCAGTGAAGATTGTATTGTACTCATTTCAAAGCGAACTAAAATTTTGTGATCATACAAATATTTGTCAATGATCTGTTTTAATCTTAGGGGATGAATAATTTGGATACTTTCTCAGGGCTAATTACTATCAAGGGTCTTCTTAAATCAAATACAAAATTGATTAATTGAAAAATCAGTGACTCAAATTTCTCGTCACCGAATAATGTAAACGTCTTTTTAAATTCGTTTATTAATTCGTTAACTGTCGATTGGATTGAGTTTCAACTGTTGATGAGGAAACAGTCGCGCACCTTTGTAGTGTATCGCACGTCCCGTATCGCTTTAATCATGTGCAATCCCATTTCAACGCAACAGTGTGCATGGTCGCCTCTCGCAGTTGGTAAACCGGACACGCAATAGTAACAGTCCCCAAGAAGCTTAATCCTCAGACAATGGTTTTGCGCTGACAATTTGTCGAATCTTGCAAAGAGATCATTGAGCACTTTTACAAGTTCTTGCGCGCTGCACTGACTAGCTAAAGCTGCGAACAATTGCCATTAGTTTTATTTTTCATTCTAGTTACTTTTCAGATCGTTAATTATTTATTTATTTTTTTTTTATTTTTTATATTTATATAGTTACCGGTAAATCCTTTGATATCAGCAAAAAGTATGCTGACGTTCTCATAACGATGTATATAAATCCTATGGAATTGATTGGGAGTAAAGGAGATGGTACCGCCGCGTGCAGTCTCTCGAGATATGTCACGGATCATCTCTTTGGCTACAAAGTCCGGTAAAACTGCAAAGGAAATGATCAGTAACAGGAAAAGAAGAAATTTCATTCATTGCCGTTGACGATCATATTCATTTTTTTTTTTTTAAATAAATATAACAACATATTTCCGAATGATATCATGAACTTAATAAATTTTTTTGGCGTATGGCCGCGCAAAATTGATAGAATAGTCAGTTGAAATTGGAATGCGTAAGATTTTTGAAGAGGGATCATTTGAATTTTCTGGACATTTTCAACAGGTGATAGTCGGGCACAAGCTGCGGTAACTTAATCCATATTGCTCCAAGTGGGGCAATAAATATTTATTTCAAGCCTATAAACGTGCATTGTGTCTATTTCCGGAACAGGTGATCGATAGGAGGACGGGGTGGCTAGGCCAGGCGAGGGGAGGCGAGGCGAGGGCACAGTACGGGTACGGGTTCGAAAAATGGATGAGTGTGGTCCTTGGAAAATATCTCTAACGCAATCGACTGAAAATGTCTACTGACCCTTTTGACGCACGAATGAACAGCAGCTCGCACGGGCCAATAAGCCTTTCGATCAGTACTCGTGTGAAAGCTTTATACTATATGTCTCTTTATATATACGTATCTGCCTACCTACCTACGACACGTACGAGTTAATAAATACACGGATAAATCTTTCTCACCACTTTCCCTACGCGATACTGCTTCTCCTGTCACTGCTATCATTCGATAATTGTTCCATCAGAATACAAAAATAACTATTATCATTTCACCCCTAAATAATCGTTTTCTTTTCCAATATTAATTGAAATTTAAACGAAAACGCCGATTATTGTCGTTCGCAATTAATTATAAATATTCAATTGAAAAATAAGGTTTAAAAGATCATTTTGTGATTTACCGGAAAGTAAGAGCTTTTCTTGTCGATTATTTTCATTCTGCGTTCTCTGTCTCGTTTCCAGCGAACGATGAGTTTCCAGGAAAGCCTGACGTTGACCTCTGTCCGTCAAGTACTTCGTATACATTCCCGCCAAATTCACAGCGAAGTACAATAGGACATTGGTGGTTATCATTCTCGCAATGCACGCCAAGTCCTGTAACTATTAATACAACCTCGGGTTTATTTATACAACTTGGGATTGTAACGTCACTACATCACACCTGCTGCACGCCACCGAAGTTAAAAATCTTAACGGCTCAAATTCAATTCACACAAGTGTCGAAGTGAAGGAAGAACCTATTACTTTTCTTTTTAATTTAAAGATTTTCATTTAGGGACGGCGCAGGTAATTGTGACGCATTGGAGTGATCACAAAAATTTGATAAATCATTTTTCAAACAGTACCTTGGAAAAACTGGAATCGCTAACCAAAGTGACGATTGCCATTGCCATGTGGGTAAATGCCGTTCCAAAACCAGCCAGAACGCACCATCTTATTGGCAACGGTAACATGGCGTATGGTGCATAAATGACAAATAATATGTACCACAATAGACGTTGTTGCGTGGCAAAATTTAATCCCGCCACGATAAATCCTAAATTCAATGTAAAAAAAAAAAAATGTTAATCAAATATCGATCGTTTGCATTTACAATTTTGTCCTATCGCTTTACATATTTACTTAGAAAGGTTTGAAAAGTGTGTTACTGTTGAACAACGCACTGCACAATTCTTTCAGCTCTAATATTAATAATAGAGCGAGCTTGAATGGAATGGAAATAAATATAAATTTGCGCGCGAGCTTTTTCATTTGCTCGCATCGTTTAATAACAATTATTTTTTTTGCTATTTCAAGTTCGTACAGAATTAGGTAAACGTTGGATCCAACGTATCGTATCGAGGATGTGCTCGAATGAAGATCCAACCCCTCCTATTTACGTGTCGAACTGGCTGCGTTACCACAAAAGTTACTGAACAGCGGCAGAGTTTCATTTGACACACAATTGTTCAATTGATCGCGTACTCGAGGAAGTTATTGTACACCTTTTCTGCCATTCAATAAACTTATCTTTCTATTTCAGTCCAGTTCAATAATTAATGCTTTTTGTTAATTATTGTGATTCGCTTATCATTATTTTAATCTACTTTATTCGGTCTATAGTTTTTTCTTTCTTAATGTTTTTCGCATTTAACTTGAGAAAGGTATAGTTGTGATTACGATAATTACGAATTGTTCACCTTGAGAGTTAATTAGGAGCCACGTAAATATCGAAGCCCAGTACATGTAATTGTTCGAAAAGCATTGCCACCATCCCAGAACGCAGACCACCACGTTTGATATCATGCAACAAACCGTCCAGGATAATGATTCCACGAGCCTTTCTGTATTTTCTTTCCTCTTCCACAGCCATATTGACATTAATGCGATCTGTCAATCAACGAAAGAAAATGGAAATAAAAATATCTTCGCGCATAATCACGTGTCTACATTTCCAAAGAAATATTTTATAGATATTGATTGAATTTCATATCATATTCAACGTATATAATATTGCCTTTATTTTTAATATCTCTTTCTCTTCGGCTGAAGAAATAATGACAGTTAAAAGGAATTGTTTATTGTTAATGAAATAGATCCATTCTTATGATTCACCTTAAGGCCAAGATCGACAATGTTAAGCATAATTAGCGACTTCTGTCGTTGGCGATTAGAATAATGGAGATATGACGTCTCGAGTTGCTTATTGTGGAAACTGTTCGTTAATGATGGACAGAAAATGCCTTTGAATAAAACACCTTTCTTGAATACATCTGCAACATGTCGTGTGTCACACTTTTAACTATATAAAAAACAATTAGCAGAAAATTTTAAGAAACAAGTAAAAAAATTAATAAAGGAAAAAAAGGGGGCAAGAAAGGAGGCTGACCTCTCGGGATTTGTGCCTCTTCGTCAGGTTTTGGACGGTGGTCAAATGCCGCCAAAGGGTCTTCCTTAACGTTGAGTGCCTCCTCATCGTCGTCTGTTTCATTTTCACTCGTTTCTTCAGCCTCGGTACCAGATTTCCGATCCTCCCAAGCAGCAAGACTCTCTCTTCCCAATCTTTCAGAAGTGAGCTTTTTCACTGCCTTTATCCATAGTTGTTTTCGGGGTGATATAGCCAATCTAATGGAACAAGACATCGTTTAACGTTATTTAACAATAACATTAAACTCGAATAAATATATATATATATAAAAATTGTTTACGCTACTTATGTTACTATTTGATATACTGTTTTTATACTTTTTATGATATCTGAATAGTAAAAATACTCAGTTGACTAAAGACATACAAAATTTTGGAAGAAAGTTCACTCTAACGTCATTATGTTTTACTGGTCTAAGTTAATGAAATTATTGTAAAGCTACTACTCGACTCCTTTCTGTTTCATTTTTAATCTCTAAACTAAAGAAATCGTTAACTTTTAATTACAAGAACAAACACATGCTATAAGTCTATCGCATAAGATCTGCCTATATCTATCTATCTATTATCTATCTATATACAACACATAATGACAGATTGATTGACTGTTTACAATGTTAATGTACATCTTTGTTTCTCTTACTATACGTTGACGCTAATCTAATTCAATGCTTGATTTCTATTGTACAACATAATTCCTATCTAAGACTTACGGTTTTTATTCTCCGCTACAAAGAGTAAAGAACTAAATCTATATTATTAATGACTAAATGTCACATTTTTGCATAATAAGGTTTTGAAAAAGTTAAACGATCATTATTAATAATGATAAAAAAAAAAAAAAACAGTTGACAATAAAGTGTGCTTTAGTTTTCAGCCCAACCCCTGTTCTAAAGAGGCTTCAACAATATTTTATATATGCATTTGCTGTAAAAAAGTTTTACCATGCAAAGTATAGGCTATAATATAAAAAAGATATACTTTTAATAATAAATATCTTTGTAAATGATACTTATGGTGTATATAACGTTAATTAAGGGAAAAGAGGAAATTATGAGGGTGCTAAAACTAAATGCTTATGGCTACGACACATGAAGGGGTGATTTGAATTCACAAAAATTATGCTTACGTAACAATCTCCTGATCCCTATGAAAAAACACAAACGCATCATGATTTTACATTTAGACAAGTAGAAATAGTAAATGAATTTAGGGATCTTAAACGCATGGTCGATGATACAAAGAGTTATCAGATCTTCTTAAAATACTTTTTTCGCATGATATATTTTTATTTCCTTCTTGTTAATATGATACATTTTATTTTATAATAATGATGGAACATAAAAAGAGTAGAGAAGAGTTTGTGATATCTGAGAAGTAGAATTTTTTATTCGGCTTAATACTAAATTATTTTAAAGTGCCATTAAAATGTTGAAAAATTAAGGACATCCAATTGATTCTGATTCATTTGAACCCGACAATATCGATTACATCGCGTTTGATGTGATAACCAATAAGAAAAAAAAAAAAGTTCAACTTTTAATGCGTTCTGAATATTAAATTATCGGTACCGCGCAAGTTATAATGACTTGAATGATTATCGCAGCATCGGGTACAGGTTAAAAGTAATGTATTTAAATTGCATTATATTACCAATAATAAAAAGCTTTCGGCTAATTCAAGTATTTATTAATTTCAGATTTTTTGAAAATTACTTTTACCAAAATGTTATTCCCGTTACTTTTCGGTATCTATCGGTGTGAATCATTGAAAAGGAAAAATAAATACAAAAATAAATCAAGTATTTAAGAAACACGATTATTCATTGGACAATTTCGCGATTGAATCAACGTAAAAAATGATTGGGTGTTTTATATTGACATAACCAGTTTACATTAAAGCGCATACTAAATCGATTATTTCGAGCGAAGTTTTTTTTTTTTTTCAAGCCAATGCTACTTTTTTCCTCTGACCATATTATTGTACGACCAATTACAGTGTTCACAAATAAAAGAAAAAAAAAAGGGATGATGGAACAAGGGAAAGTACAATTTTTTTTAGTCAATTGAGGAATAAAAGAAAACTGAAATGTAAACATTAAGCCACTCGATCTCAGTGTCCCATTTCACGGAGTACGTTGTAATTTTCTCAACTTTTTTCTATTTTTACGAACAGGCGTTCAGAGGTCGAGACCTCTAAATGGGACATTCGAATCGAATGGAATCGGTGCAAATAAGCCGAATTACGAATCTTTTTAATCCGTCAACAATGCCGACCACGTGCACGTCTCTGATTACAGTCACGATCGCTGTCAACTTTACTCCGGACGGAGAAAAATGTGCATACAAAATTGCCATGGAAAAGTTTTGCAAGAGTCAGCGATTGGCTTGAGTTTCGAAATTCGTGTCTGCAGGGTTGAGAGAGACGAAAGAATTTTTATAACCGTTAATGAACTTGAACGCGTTTCGGTAACGGAAGCTGATATTTCCGCTACACAAATAACACTCTTCATGAATTTCGAAAGTAGAGACGACTTTTACGATCGTAATAATTTTCATACAGATTTTTCTGTCGCTTCACTTGCGCTTCCAGTTTGAAGGGGCTATTAATCAGACGTCTTCGAAAAAATAAGGGAATGAAAAATAATGCAATTAATAAAGGAGGACATTCTTATATGTTGCTACAACTTTTATTTTTATATTTCAATATGTTTGTTCAAATTTCAACATAAATTAATTGACATTTAAATGAAGTTTAATAATGGAGAGATAAGGTGTAGAAAAATGAGAAGGAAATAGAGAAAATGAAAGAGGTTTTCGTCAAATAATAAAAATTAAATTAGACGTTAAAGGTTTTTTTATGATTGTTATTATTATTATTATTATTATTATTATTATTAGCTTTTCTTTTCAATATTTAATTAACGTTGACAGCACTTCGTAATAAATCACTTTGAAATCGTTCATAGTTCTGATGGTTATTTTAATGAACTCGTTTTCGTAGACAGAAAATACCAAGATCATAACAAGATCGTAGTCCATCTAATTGACAGTTTGTTCGGCTGTACACTGATCACCTTATACGCCGTCATCAGTAGATAAATAGACGCCTCTATTATAAAGAAGTAGTAATATGCTTTTGCTCATGTTATTACGCCAGTGCATCATAATAAGATAATGATTTCAATCGTTCCGTTTTAATTTCATATACGTTCGTGACAAAATTTTAATATTTTCATTGCAAATAACCGAATAACTTTTTAAATAATTATTGATTTTTTGACAAAAAGTAAAGTAACATATTGAAAAGTAACTTTGGCTTTAATGATCCTAATTAATATAAATATCAATATTGAAAAAATAAGTATACTTAATATCAGTGATGACGATGAAAAATAAAAAAAAATAAATAAATAAATTAAAAATAAAAATAAATTGAGAATTAATATTTATTGGTATTTTAGAGCGAGACTAATAATTTTTGGTATAAATAAATGTTTAAATATTCTTTTTTGGCACTGCATATAAGCAGTTTCAAATATTTAATTTATATACGAATAAAGAATATATAATGGAAAAAAAAGGATTGCTAAAAAAAAAAAGAGGAAGAAGGAATGAAGACACGATAAGAAGAAGGCTTTTAGTCGTTAAAAGTTGAAAAATCTGGAATTACGTCAGAACATAAAAAGTAACGGGAATTGGTATTAAAAAAGGAATAGCAATAAATAAGAGGCAAATTGGTCGGACGCAGAAAAACGCATACAAACTTTCCAAATATTTTATCGACGTATACATGAGGTGAAAATATTTGGAGGCCGCGTTGCAGTTAATTTCGAATGTTAAATGGCATAATGATAATTTAGTTTTAATCTGTATTTATAAACAGTCGGAAACGAGGAATTATGAGAATCAGAAGAGTGATATCAGAAAAAGTT
The DNA here is from genome assembly GCA_022817065.1 of Probaryconus sp. ZL-2020. NCBI lineage: Eukaryota > Metazoa > Arthropoda > Insecta > Hymenoptera > Scelionidae > Probaryconus > Probaryconus sp. ZL-2020. Next base: position 4,156 of record JABFQA010000744.1, on the reverse strand, counting down.
TTGTTTCGTTTTTCAAGCCATTATTGTGATGCTTTTGGAATAGAAAGGAATCTGTTGTGAAATCGAGTTTAAAAGGGAAGTAGATATTTTATAGGAAAGGATAACTTTGGATAATTGTGATTGACCGTAGTTTCTCAATTTTTGGTGCTTTGTAACTTTTCTTTCAGTAAGATTGGATGTAAGTTGTATAATAAAAAATATATATATATATATATGAGGATAAAAAAAAAGATGTTTAGATTAATCGAGCATTAATAAGCAATTATGAACAATAGATCCTATTTCCCGGATAATAAAAAGAAATCGTAAAAAAATAACGTACTCGTTGATACTTGTGACATCACTGTCCAGCATCATGCTCCACGTCTGTTCTGTAATCATTATCTCTCGATAGAACACGTGCACCCGTTTTACTCACGTTGCCATCAAAGATAATGCAATTAAACTCCACTTCCGCATTTTCAAATACCGAACTGCCGGATCTAAAATAATAATCACAACAATAATTATCAACTTTTCATTTACAATTTACTACGCTATAGTGAACCAAACTAAGTTAAACGCTTCGCTTCAGGTCAACTTTACATTTTCTAAAAAGAACGAATTTCAGCTGAATCGACTGTTTGGCAAATTAATCGAAATTTAGAAATATTTCGAATTCATTTATAACTATTTTTAATCCTCTTGAGCATAATTTTTCATCGCGATGAATTTTATAATAATTTTTCCTCTATGCTTAAGCGACTGTTACGCGTTATTTTTAAAGCAACATTTAAGTAGTATTTCTCATAAAGAAAATTATAATAATAACAAGTGGAAAACGCAGGAGTCAAGAATAAATAAGTTTCAATATCTTTAATCCCGGCACGTACCTTGTCTAATGAAAAAATTGTCGACAAAGAAAGAAAGAAAGAAAAAAAAAAAATGAAGAATAACACTCCTTCAGAACATAATCAGCAACAGGCAAAGCATAAAAAACATTTTACACTCGTTTGAAATAATTCATTAGAACTTTTTATGTTTGTGCAGTTTATTGCAATAAAAAACGATCGGCATTAATTTCAAACAATCCGCACTTTGGAACTTCATGTACACCGTTAAAATTGCCACGGAAAATTTGCACGCGCATTTTCGCAACGCTGCTTTAAAGCCGCCGACAATTTGCAATATTTTCTTTCGCGATCATTTGATATCATTTAGTGAAGAACGTAAATGTTTTTTTTTTTTTTTTTCCTTCCTATGAGATTTCTCTAAAATTGAGTTATCAGTTTTTTGGTCTTTGTTTCAGTTTTTTCTCGCTATTATTATTTATAAGTTCTTTCTTTTTGATAAATTAATGTCATTGTGCTTTTAAGGCTGTAATGTAAGTAAAGGAAAAGAGCAAGTTCGCGTGAAAACATAAGCACATGTGTAAGAGAAGCGCGAATGTTGACTGATGTTCAATCCTCGAACACCGCATTTAATCTTCGTAAACGACGGGCGCAACTCCACAGTGACGCAAGGAATTAGGTAACTCACTGCGCAAACGTTTTCAAATCGAATAAGCCAATCAAATTTAGCGCGCTGCAACGCATGCGATTGGCACGATCGTTCAAATCTTTGAACGTGCTTTGTTTTTCACATTTTGCACATTTTCAAACTTCCCTTTTTTGAAGGAAGAAACATCTTTTCGTCAGTTTTTTTTTGCACTTACTTTGCGTAAGCAGAATAATGTTTCTCTTCTTGCATTTTTTCGTTTCTATGAATTAGAATCTTTTACAGTAAATAAATACTTTAATTTTTTGTTCTGTAGCATATAGATAAATAGCCTTTTTGTGGTTTTTATTAAATTACATTATAAAAAGTAATTTAATAAATCGAAGAAAGACTTTCAATTGTTTTAAATGAGAAAAAGGATTGCGAATGATATGCAATGTAAAACTCATTAAAAACGATTGATCATAAAACGTCAGAATGAAGATACTATTAGTCAAAGTTTCAAGTGTGTTCATGTTACATTCAAGTATTTACAGAAAGATATTTGCCGTCTCGCATGCAAAAATAGATTCAATAAGTGCCAAACTCGAAGCTATTTTAGAGAGAATTCATAAATCATCGTTTCACGTTAACGAACGCACTGACATGTTTACAAAAATGCTTGACAGTCATTTACACATTTACATTTATCAACATTTTCAATCATTATATAATTTACATTAGAGACTTTGTCGTTTCGTTTGCTTTTAGCAACGTTTTTTTTTTCTTTGTCACGCTCGACAGTAAATGTTCGAATACAAAAATTTAATGGGAAAAATTTATTGTAAATTATCTTGTAAATTTGACGCGTAAAAAATAATTACGAATTTTCTTGTCCACAGTTTTTGATATGAAATTTACGAGATTCACAGCTCTCGTGGGAATTTCTTTGGCAAAATCCATGGAAAATCATTTCAAAATTTGTTGTCATTTACAACGAAGGGTTGAAGTTGAATAAACCGAAGTTTATTCGGTTTTGAAATTTACAAACGTTCAACAAATTCTGACAAACTGACCACATAAGTGATGAAACTATAAAAAATGTACTAGAATAATACAGAAATAAATATAGTAAAACTTTCTGATAATTATTAGACAAATTTTACTAATTATAACAAAATTTACTATGTTTATGGTACTTCTTTCGATATTATATCAGTACTTTTTTTTACAATTTGACTTATAGGGCCAGTTTTTCCGAATTTATAGTAAAAATTTCTACGACTACAAACATTTTTCTCAGTTTGCTAATAATGAATTAACCGAATCGACAAATAAATGCAAAAAAATTGTTGACTCAAAGACGACGATCAAACGTATATAGGAGTTTATTTCTGAGGTGAAAAGAAAAGAATAAAAAAAAAAAAAAAAAGAAAAGTTATTCGAGGGAATGAAGGAGTAACGACGACGAGAGTGGAGAGTCAGTGCTCGCGCAAAAGAACTCCGTCCAGAGCGACACGGTTCTCCGTTCAAAGCAGATTCAAGTGTATTCACGTTTTCAGTTTCCATCGCGTTAGTCGATCAAGCAGTTTCTGTTAACACGTGGGCCGTAGTACAGTTCCTGCTAAAAGCATCGGGCATCGTATCGCATCGCTCGCACACTCTTGTCGTAGTTGATGGACGTGCTTGCAAGTGGTACAGTTATTTCCACGCACTGACGAAGAGGAGTTTATTTTTACACGGAATAAAACCCGTAAGTTGCGGCAAGAAAACATTTGAGAATGACTCCCTCGAGGCTCCTAGAGTTTCGGAAATCCAAGGAACCCGGTGTAAAGGCACGCAACAACGCGTAGAAACCTGCCACCTTGTTGCCGTTCAAGCACATTCCTTGCGAGAGCTCGACGTTCGTTATTACGATACCAATAGCCAATGCTTTACGTAAATTTCGTACTTTAGCACTTGCGGGAACAAGAAAAAAGTAACATTCATTGTTGAAAACGTCATTTTTTTCGAGTGAATTTTTTTTCGATCGCCCTGAAGTAGAGAGCTTGCTGGTGTACATTTCGTTCGTATCGAAACGTTTACTTGGAGTGAGTGTGTGTGTGTGTGTGTGTGTGTGTGTGTGTGTGTATATGCATGCATGAATGAATGAGTATGCGAGCGCGTACTCGTACGTATCTTTTTCTTTTTTTCCTTCTTATTTTACCTGCCCATTTTTTTGTACATTGATTAGTATTGTAATTTGTTTTTTTCCCTTTTTACTTTTTTCACTTTTTTTTATTTTTATTTTTATCATTATAACGATTGGCAGTCTGCGACTCACAATTTTGAGAGCACATGTGTTTTGGAGCAATAGTAAATAGAAATTTCGTAGTTGGTACGTATTAATACAAATGTGTGAGAAAAGGCAAGTAAGTCTCTTCGAAATTGAACGGCTGTTTTTGAGTTTAATTCTGTTCGGTGATATATTGTCGGGGCACAATCGCTTTTTAGAACTCCAATGTTTCTAATTATTGTGGCGTGGAGTTTTCTGGAGCATAACCTGTATTTCATTCTTATGTTATAACATATTGGAGCATTTAAAAGGCTATGTAACGAGAACTTTATTTGGTTGTAGTTTCTTTTGGAATTTTATGAGGTACGGAATGAAGAATTTTAGTTAATTTTTTTTTTTTTTTTTTTTTTAAAGATCAGTCATTTT
>JABFQA010000743.1:0-17143 GCA_022817065.1 Probaryconus sp. ZL-2020 | reverse complement strand
AAAATTGATAAAAATCGAAATAAATTTCACGCTGTCGTAGATTTAAATTTGGTTGAATTAAATTTAAAGAACGATATAATTCAATTGGAGCACGCTCTTTATCATTAAAAATGACTGACACAAAAGATCTTAAAATATATTATGACACGTTAAAATTCATTACGTCTGGGAAATAATTTTCCATGATAATTATTTCTTGGCCTCGTGTGCTTTTTCTCGACTTTCCTTAGTTTCTTACACAGTTGAGCTTAGCTTAATCTCTAGTTTAAAATTCACGAGCCTCTTTCTTTCGCACTGTCCTGGCGCTTTCATGTTCAATGCCCGATTAACATTACTTAAGCCATCGATGCTAACGAAAACATTTACACGTTATTATTGAAGCATTGAAAGACGTTTCTGTTGCAATTTCAATATCTGCAAATTAATTTTGAATTTTGCTATAAAATTTACAAATTATTAACCTCCGTGATTATTGAGGAATAATAATCCGGAATGTGACGTTTAAAATAAATGTATAAAGAGTGTTTGTTATTTTTTTTTCAACCACTTCTTTGGTAAGATAAAAAGAAGATGAAAGTAAATTAGAAATCGTTCCCGAATTTAATTATAAAATAATGTTAATGAAACGTGCAATAAACACAGTGCAAAAGTCTTTCAAGGAAGTTCCATTCAAAGCAGATAGTCGAGCGCATACGACGAGCCAGGATGAGATCATTCGAATATCATTAGTCGCGAAAATACACCTGCTATGTTCGCAAGATATTTGTGAATAATTAAATTATAATTGGAAGGAGGGAAGAACAAGCTTCTTCTTCAAGAATACTTGTATTTCGTTACGATTTTTTATATTCGAAACTGTTATCTAAATAATCTTTTATCTCCTAACCGTAGAATAAAGATTCTTATAAAATATCTCATTTATTTGTATGCAATTATACATAATTTGTAATGTTCGCAAAAACAATTAATAGACTCAGTGAAGTTCTACAATTTATTTTATTTGCTCTTAAATGCTATTAAATTTTATTTTCTATTAAATTAAATTACTTGGTAAATAAAATGAAATTAACTAAAAGTATCTTCCTTTTTTTTCTGTTTAACAGGATTTAAAATAGAGAGGGATTGAAAGAAAATAACTTTAAAACAAGAAAGAGTTTTTTATAATACAAGATTTTAGGTAAAGTGTAACAAAGACTTGTCGAAAAATCAATCCCGTTGGTAGGCCGAAGGGGAGAGACCGATGCAATTCATTTGCATGGGAATTGCAACCTATAGACTCTAGACTGCAACTCGGTATCGATTTTAAGTGGACCGGCTGTCCCGTCAGACGCTTGTCTCGTCTTTGCCTGGACAGAAGCTACTTAGATTTGCGCATGCGTTTTTCTGCTTCAAATTTTTTCTTGTTCTTCTTGCAATAATTTAAATAATTTTGAAAACAACGAAATTTTCTAAAACCACTCCGGGGATAAAACTTTTCATATTTTTTTTACACGTATTTGCATTTTTCACAAAGTGTTCATAATTTAAATTTAGCTGAAAGAACGCTTGGCGTACTTTTTTCTTTTGCTTCTTTAGTTCCATTAGAATATGCAGAAAATTAAGAAGATTCGAAAGATACAAAGAGGCGACATTAGGCAAGAAGCAAACATAAAGGGATATTAAGGGGATAGAGCACAGTAAACGAAATTTCAATACGTGCCGAGCATTCGGCGTGTAAAAACGTTATTGTTGTTTTATACTTGAGGTGTCGGTCTGAGGGTCTACATATACTTGAGGGTCTTATGCTCGACTACAAGCCCATGCAAATACACTATGAAGAGAAACCTCGAAACTTAGTGCTGGCTAATTACAATCTTGACTTCACCCATGAGTTTCATAAAGGGTAACGGCTCTCTCTGCCTTGCCTTACCAACTTTTTGGCTTATGGTCCTTACGTACTGTCCACAAGGGATATCAACCACGTACTACTGCTACTGCTCCAACCCCAACCTATCCTCTAAAGTCTGGCATCGCCATTACAGAACATTATCTTGAAAAAAGTTAACAAGCTTGGGTTGTAATTGACGATTCATACGTTTTTGTATCATTCAATTATTTACACAAAACTGGTTTTGTTCAGAAGATACTCGAGTACGTATAAACGATCTTGCTATCATTTTCCTAAATTATACTGATGAAAAAACAAACTGTTGTGTGATTTTTTCAAAGAAGAAACTCAGGAAACAAATTCACGTAACAGTTTGGAAATTTTAGATTTATTGTTCACTACAGGATATAATTTAATAAAATGATAATTGGTAAAATGAATTTCCTTGACATTCGTTTAATGAAACATTTAAATTAGAAGAGTGACTAAAATAATATAACTACATGACGTGATGATAATAATTTTCACAAGTTTTGTCGAAAATGGAACGAACAAAAAGAGGACACATCATTGTAAAAGGATTAACTTTTATCGCATACAAACACACGTCCCGGTGAAGTTTGTCTTCAGTTCAGAGTCGCAGAAAATCGCGATACAAATAAACAATATTTTACATATGCATATTTTAGGGCAACGTTGACATGACGTGATGTGTGTGTGTCGTGTGGATTTCTGACACACGACATCTGATGGCAAAATCGCAATTTAGAGCATGTATGCTGAAACTACGCGAGGTGAGGCTGATGTGACATAACGTGACGTGAGAATGATTGCACGTCATTTGGAGAGAAAAACACATCTAAAAATATTAATTAAACTCGTCTGACCGAGATTCGCCGCCCGCATCGCTATTCATATTCTCTTAATAATTGAATTATCAAGTATCATTTCATTGGCAAATTTAATTCCTTTTTCGATCCCGCTTTGGTGTGCGATGTGTCATTTACAGTGTTACTTGAAAAATCGTACATTTTTATTTTTATTACAGTATACGCGTTCAAATAAAAGTTACAAATTTAATACTCACAGGAACATACTCTTGCAAAAATACAACTGAATCATTTTATCGATTTTTTTTATTATTCAATCTATAAATACCATTGTGCAGTATATTGTACAATTTGTCAGTACACATTCTTTCCACTGTCTTTATTGCAATTCGATATTTGGATATCTAATTTCCAATTCAATCATCTTAGCACTTTTATCGTAACGATTGCGATCACAGTTCTCATCAGTCTAAACAAATTCGAAGTAATCTCGCGATGGGAGGCGTAGGGGAGTGAGAGAGAGAGAGAGAGAGAAGTGGGAAGGGGTTTTTCGAGCGCCCTGTCTTTGTTAATGCATCGCCTTCGGAATAGCCGATTAATTCTAACTACGGAAAGGAAGCGACTATAACTCGTCTCCGAGGAAGCATTCTTAATCCGCGCACTCTTTATTCTCAAGCTTTGCTACCCCCTCGACCCTCCCGCCTCCCACCTCCGCGATCCGTTCAATTCACCTCCCTATTTTCCGTGCCATTTTCTCTTTTTGCATATTTCGTCTTTTTCTGTCTCGCGTCCGTAACAGTACGTCCCTCGTAGGTTACGACGAGAGCTCTCTCTCTCTCTCCTCTCCTACGAAAACGGGATTCTGCACGTTTTCTGTTTCAGGACACTCTCTGCCAGTGGCAATACACTTTCCTTTTTCGCCGAAGCAGGAAGCCCATGCTATTTATGGCAACATAGTGCAGTTCTTATTAAGATTCCACAGAGGCGGTTTATCGAGGAGAAGGGCGAGAGTGTACGAAAAGGGGTGGGGGGGAGGGAACTGAGGATGCTTTGTTCCTTTTTCCCCCTGCTTTTGTTTTCCTTCCCTCGTACGTTTTGATTTCGGATTTCCACTGTGTCTGTTCTCTTCTGAAGAATATGTGCGTGTGTTGGTGATGAACTTCATCACTCAATAAACGTCTGCGCTGATGAACTTCAATCACAATTAAATTACGCCTGAAAAACTTTTCTTGGAGCGAGGGTTGATGGCTTGAGGTATTATTGTTTGTTTCTCGATAAAATTGTTCGCGAGGATAATGGCTTCATTGAATTTGATAACGATTATAAATACGGCGAATAAAAAGTTCAATCGGGGTATATTTAAGGATATATGGTATAAACAAATTTATGACAGTTGGTAAGCGCTGAAATTCAATAATCCTTTAACAGGTAATTTCAAGCCAAGAATTGAAATTATTCATATGAAGTTGTAACACGTGCTGCAACAGTAAAATTAATGATAAGCATTGAATAAAATTATAGCAGACACACAGTAATTACTATACGAACTAAAATATTTGGTTCTCCGTCTAGGGATTGTTATCTACACGTGCTGTCTATCGATTCTCTTGCTGTCTCAAAACAACCGACGATATCTACGTAAAAGCACGGCTTGTGGTAATGGTTGTCGCAGAAAGGTCAGAGAAAATGAATATTTGCGACATAAATCTGATTTACATTGCCAAAAGCAAGCGACAGGAATAAACGTTGAATATTCCGTCATTAAAGAGGTTGAAATGCTTGCTCGTATATGAGATAAAAGTATCAACCTATAACAAATCAAGATTATATTGATTCCTCCTTCTACGAATGCCTTTCAATTACTTTCATAATTATTTTATTCCTTTAGTTTTTGACAAAAGATTATTTTCGAATGCAAAAATGTATTAAACAAAAACAAAAAATAAAAATGTTTGACAAATACCAAAAGCAGAATTATTTGTAATCTCTGGATCGAAAACAAACGATCATTGATCGTGATTAGTTCGGCAACATTTTACGAGAAAAAAAAAATTTTCGAACGCTCGGATCTCACGAGTGTTTCATCCAATTTCAGTTCGATGTGATCCGCGAGTGGCGCGTATTGCATGAATAGTGGAAAGATCAACCGAGAGCTTCACATTTATTCTATCGACGAATGTTACAGTATTTCTGAGGAATCCCTCGGAGAAATCTTCGTGGCATTACATCACCGACTACTGACAACAAATTCGTTTCGCGTTGTGTCAGTTGCGGCGTGGCGAAATATCTTCTATATACGCTTCCGTCAATTGCACAAAGAAACAAGAATTTTCCTTCGGGTATTAAGGTATAATATGTCACAATCGTCCTGGTAATTGAAAAATATTATATCCAGTTATCCTCGGATACATAAAAGCAACACGTCAATAATACTAAATTTATTTGCAACAACAGTACAACGGAATATAGACAAGGGAAGAATTACACGAGATAATCACTGATTTTCTTTCAACGTCTTTAGTCGTTTGTTTTAAATAATTCTAATGGATCACGAGAGCAATGGATAACAGTCGCTTGAGATAATAAGAAAATCTTTGTTCAATTTCCAGGCGGCACGACGAAGCATCAATCTCGGGTTATTGATGATTGGTAAGACATCGCTCGTCTGCCTCTGGTGCAGACTCCGGTGTGTTGATAGCCGACGATAATAGCTCGTCTTTGCTTGAGTCAATTTTGCGAGATGGATTTGTCACGCATCGCTGTCGCTTTAGTCGATAACGTGATGAGTTCGCAGTAAGAGCGAGGGTGCTAACTAGACAGAGCGGCACTCAATTACTAGCGTCAGAGCTCGTGTAGTTTAACTCGGAAGCGTTCCTCCGGTGTCCTCCGACTCTGTCGCCATCACCGCCATCAACCTTCCCCCCACGACTAAACACTTTACGAGCACAGCTTGCCTGCTCGTCGTGTGCGATCAGTGTCATCCTCGCGACGCCGCTTTATCGAAAATGGCAGCCCCGTTAACGGCCGTTTCCGTATAGGTACGTGTGTACTACGTGACGTCGAGGGCGCGTTATATGGGATAAGGCATCGTTTCTAGGACACCTTGCGCCGCGATACGTTGTTTGCGATCCAACGCAGCAGGGCGATTAAACGTCTCGGGGTTGGGCTCTCTCGCTTGACAAGGACGTGTGGTCTCGGGAGATGCGCCGCGATCACGAACCTTCAACTAACCGGATGAAACCTTGTTTATCTCCTACCGCAGTTTCAAAACATTCAAGGAAATTATGTGGACTCGTATTTCGACTATTTATTCCCCTTAAATTGCAAGTGTATGATGATTTTTTAATTACTAAAAAGTTCATACTGAAGATGAAACAAGCATCAAATAGCTCAGCAGCAAATATAATAAACTGTATTTAAAAACGTGTCGGAAGTTATTGCCTGAATCAACTGATATGTAGTTAATTCAACTATATGTATATTTGAATAGTGCCCAACTGTAGTTGACTCAACTAATTTTTGGTTAATACAACTATATTTTTAAGTATCTATTTATTTTTTTTATGAATTTTAAATTTTCGATGATAATAATCGTTGAGAACTTCAGACACACAATTAAAATACTGAGCAAATGAAAAAAAAATGTCACAGGCATTTGCCCAACCATTACTTTCATTCGCCCACTATTGTTTGTATGGTTTTTTCGTATTTGCTGCTGAGCTACTTGCTCCTAGTTTCAGCTTCATAAATTTCATTGGTCTTTAACGATAGTTAAGGAGTTTCAGATTTTTCGAGAAACGAAGAAGGAATTTGCATATTCCACTGGAGTTCGAATTGGAAGTGAATTTGTGGTATTGCCGGAATATAATCGATAGTTCGCCGTGGCAATTGGACATCAGCACTTCGTCATAATCGCGACTTGGATTAGTTAGCAATGGCATTCCAAACCGCACGGAACAAAAGGTTAGCGAGAACCGGCGGCCACAATTAATACGGTTCTCGCGCGCAAGTTGAAATCGAAGTCGTTTTGGCCGAGGTAGCGCGTGGCACAAGCGTTCGGCGCGAGGATGTTGCTGGAATTAAAGTCAGACCTGACTTCCTTGGCCCATTCCATGTCGTCCCCCGCGTCCTCTCTCTTTCTCCGTCGCGTCTCCTCGTATTTTCGAACGTAATTCACCGGTTTCTCTGCTTCGGCTGACTCTTCCTAAATGCTTCTAACTCCTATTCCTTAGGCAAGATTGAACAATGGCGCGTAAAATTTCAACTTTAAACTATCTCAAGCAAAGTGCCTCGTCTCTTTCTTCCACGATTACCGCCTCAAACTGAATAAGGGGGGACCGGCGAACCTCTCGCTCGCGTAATTTAATTATGCAGCTGACATTTTGCTTGAATTATTCGACGATTTATCCTATAGCAATCATTAGATTTGTTTTGGTAACGGAAGTAAGTATATGGGGAATAATTCAAGCCTGAACTAACGCCTCGAGAAAAATCTCGTGATATATTGTCCTGGATAATGTTTGGATGAACTTATATTTCTTAGTTTTCCTTTATTAGAAATTCAAAGAGAACTTCCAGAAATTAATTATAAACAACCGAGTGTACAAAAAAAAAAAAAAAAAGTGAAAAACCCCCCACAAAAAATAGACAAACAAACCAAAGAAAAAAGAGAGAATGTCCTTTGTCAGTGGTTGCACAATTGTAAACCAGGTAAACGCATTGGCATTCTGGCGAGCATGGGATGCCGTAACCGAGGTCTTTTGGCAATGCAAATTCGCAATGCGTTTTGGCGAGCGAGGAAGACGACGCTGCCGGGCGCAATAGAAGAAGAGGCTCGTCGCTTACAGGAAGGGGATGAAGAGCAGCAGCTCGCTGGGGTGAGATGTAAAGAGAGGACGAAAGGTCGGGGAGGAGGGAAAGGGGGGGGGGACGAGAGGAGAAGGGTCTCGCATTCTCGGAGATTATCGTGCTCGCCATCAGCGTATCACGGCGTCACAGGACAAGATTTATATGTAGAGTTTATTGTCGCTGAGTCCGCCCTACTGCGTTTTATGGATGTTTTTCGAAGGAGCGCTGCCGCCCGCGTGATCTATCGCGGCAGCCCTCCTCTGGCTCTGGCTCTCCTCGGTTCTCTTCTTTGGCCCATCAGTCCGTCTCGTTCTGGCCGCATTCGCCGGGACGTTATTCCGTCTCCTATGCTCTCCGCGAAGCGAAAAGCACAACGCGGGTGTAGTTCGTTGAAGAAAAGAGGGAGCAGTAGTTGCCGGTCGAAGGATCCTGAGGTCGGGAACAGGATTAATTACCCGGCTGCTACGCCGTGTTTATCGAAGCAAAAGATGCGATTCTCTTCCCTTCCTTAACGAGTGGAACCCGCCGCGAATTTATGTCGAACACGTACGACGACGATACTACTTTTTCATCTTTCGAGGCGCTTCAAATGATTTTTCAACGTTTATTGAATAAGAGTTTATTTATAATTTCATTTCACGCCACTCGAAAAATCCTTAATCAAGGACGCGATAAATCATTTGTAAATCATTTTACGTTGATTGTAATTAATTTACGTTTCTTTGCGCGTGCATTAATTAATCATTTAATGACTGGGAGAACACGCTGGGATACTGTTTATGCATTGATTATTGCGGAGATTGGTGACTCTTTGATGATTCACTGGACAGTTTTCGTAGCGTAACACGGAGTAGCAGATTTATGTGGAAATATTTTGTTTGAACTACATGATGTATATGCTGATTCGACAAACCGTGAGGTTAAACGCTATCATATGTATTCTCGACGTGACATAATATTGAATCAGATTCGAAAGCTTAACGACTTTTTCATTATAGTTTAATGTAATGCTGATTTATTATACAAAATTCTTGTCTATTTTATCCGACGCATTTTTGTCTTTGTCTTAGACAAAAAGTAACTGCGAACAAAAAAAAAAGTGACACAATAATCTTTTCTTTATCGTTTCCCGTCGAACGATAATATATTTGTATACATAAGTTGTTTGAGAGAAATATTGAATTATAATTATTACGTTAAACGTATTGATGGAACAGTAATTAATACTGTTTTACGTATGCATATACATGATTGAGTTATTTATAATATAGCGTAAAGCATTAATTCAATTACACCGTGTATAACTGATCATTCGTAACATATGTTAATTTGTAGTAATTTGAATATAATTTTCTAGCCTAAGGAAAAATACAAATGTATCGAATCAAGAATCAATATATCTTTTTTCGTCCATCAGAAAATAGAATAATGACATAATTTGTCGAAAGAATTATTTTCATAGATGCGACGAGAAAATAAAAAAAAAAAAAGGTAACATTTAACAAATCAATTTGCATGTCCAACGGACAGAGAAGTCTCATTTCCCAGCGTAAAGCGCTGTAACTCACTGTGCAACAACAATAACTTTTTCGTAATTTGCTGAACGCTCGCAAAGTCGCACTTTCGCAAAAGCGTAAAGTTGGTAAGCCGGCCCTGGCAGAGTCTCCTAATGAACACTGTCGAGGTATCCGTTCCCCAAGTACGACGGTGTACACATTAACGCGAGATTTATACCACAGAATCCTGCGACGATATCGCATTTACATTTTTGTCGCATCACTATAAACTGTGCACCCGCTGCTGGCTCCGCGAGCAACCATTCCTCTGTCTGCGTAACACGTCCAAGTGTTCGTGTGTAAGCGTCGCGTGCGTGTGAGGGGCAACTTTATGTGTGTTTCCAACGAACCTATATTTTCAAAACGACACCAGCTATCCCGACAGTATTTCATGATCGGACGAGCTTTGTTTTTCCCCCCCGTTACATTACGATCGTGCCGGCCGATCTAGGCACACCGGAAGCGATTTACTCGAAATTTCGTGCGACTGGACGATCGACGGACCAAAAAAAAAAAAAACAATGTACGGCCTCGATGTACGTATATCGCTGTTTTTATATGCGGTCGTCGACGATTCAACGTGATGGAAGGCGCGAAGAGGTGGTTTATGCACTGCCGAGAGGGCTACTCACTGCGACCGGTGTAATGGGGCTTTCACTCTCAATTTATTTGAAGTTATGCAAATGCACATATTTTTCGGACTCGACTGTATAGTTTTTAACTAACCGATTCTTTATTCGCCCCGGCAAATGGTCGCAGGAAGTGATTTGGAATTTATTGCCGAACGGAGAACGAGGGCAGTTTCAAGGGGAGATTGACAGCAATCAATAAAGTGATAAATGGTAGCTGGGGGGAAAAAAAAGAACGAGGCTGCAGAAAAATTATTAACGAATATTAATTTAGATTAAACTTTTCTTTTTCTTTTTTTTTTTTGCAGCTCAATTTACTGGCTATTTCTTAATTAAGTTCAGTACTTACGGACTTTCACAACACGTGTTCGATGAAACGTGTAAATTCCCTCCCTACTTGGAAATCCATTTTTCACCGAAATTTGTCATCACTTGTATCCTGTTGTAATTGGTCGATATTTCTAAGCCACAACCTGAAACAGAAAGTTACGTTAGATCGAAGTACGATAAAAGATTTTATCACCAAATGAACTCTAATGAAAATGATCCCAAATTCTTTTCTAAAAATTCTTTCTGTAAATTGGTATTTCTCGTTACGTTTTATTGTCATAGTCATCTAATTCGTATTCCAATCCAACGCCCGATAATAACTTTTGAAGACGAAATTTTGAGCTCAGGAAAACAAAAGCGAAAAGCTTTGCGAAAGGTCGGAATTCGAAGTGAAACGGTCCAGATGTGGCAAATCGGCAGTTGGAGCATCCGGCTTCAGGGATGTGCTAAAACGATGCGACGCCGGTAGCGACTCGACGCTGCACACATAAACACGCGAACGGAGGGAGATACATGGCGGCAGTATGTTACACGTGTTACCGGCCGGCACGTACGGGCTACGTCCGGCAGTCAATCGCTCTAATACTCGCACTCGGTGCTCACTAGCGGTGGCATTCTATGCGCCACGACGTGCACACACATCCTACCTCCTGTTTCCCTTTTGCAACAGTGTCACTCTGTCTCTATCCGTGCCGAAACTACATCACCAAGTGATTACCTACGTCTACCGGTACTCCGCTGCCACTAAACTCGCGCTCTTCATGGGTTTCAACTTTCCGCTAATAGTTAACCTTTCCAAAAATTTCTCTTTGCCTCAATTTAATAAAGACCAACAAATAAACCAGGTCATTGTTTTGACTTTTTTATACGTTCGTGATATTAAGTTTTTCGAATGCTCTAAAATTATGACACAGCGTTATTGTCGATGAAAAACTATAAACAAACTTTGGACATAATGGGAAATTTAACAAAATGCATTTCGCGAAAAAAAATTTAAACGCGAACTCATCGACGCTCGGGGTCAGGGTATATTGCTCGTCGTTTTGTACCCGGACCAAGAATCGCACGGCACATCTTCTGTTTGTCGCAGTCTAATTAAAACTCTTTTCATTGGCGTCTGGGTAATCCGGAGAACGTTTTCTCCCTCGACCTCGCCAACTTGGCAGCCTTATTATGCATGTTTAACAAAGCTGAGCTGATTATATCAATAAATTAAGGAGAGAGCGAGCGAGAGGAAGACAGTTTCAGCCCCTCTCCGACATCCCTTTCGTAACGTACGGTCCGGTATGCTAGTTCCAGTACCGCTTTACCAAGGCGTTCATCACGAATGTCCAGGTCGCTCCGCCCTGAGTTATGCTCGACAATTATACCTATCTACCCTCATGGTGGGCGTTATTATCATATTATACCGCGTAACCTGACGTATCCAATAGCTGCATATGCGTACATATACATAAGTCTGTGTCTACTGCTTCTATCAGTTAAAGGAGGCTAAGATATAGTCGTCTTACAAGATACGCTCAAGATAGTATGATATGTGTCTCTGTATACATACATCTCCTGCATTCCAAACGTTTTCCCAAATTATTAGTTTCGTCGATTTGAGTTATTAAGGATTTTCAACTTACTAATTTTACGACTTTTAATAAAAATTGTAAATTAACATACAATCAGAGAAAAATTTTAGTACAGTCAACCTAAAAATTTCGTTGAAGTAAAACAATTTTTGTTTCCTTATTGTCTTCCAATGTTAAACAAAGAATTTGGTTAACTGAAGCAAAAATTTTTCCGAGTGTAGACCCTTATTCATATAATCCTTAATTCTGAATCGTTTGAGAGCAACCTAATTAAAATGAATGACGACCATTTGTAGTCCTAACAATCCATGATATTGACTCAAAGTGTTGTTTACGGTGAACAAGAAGACCATCAATTTTGTAAAGTGCATTTAGATGGCGTTCACTTGACACCTTTGCGTGGGAATAGTATTCATCGTTAAACGCGATCGATGCATTGTACCGATTCGGACATTTAACGTAGACAGATTGATGGAAGCGATTTTCCTGAAGCAATGGCTGCCGACAATTATACCTGTAACGCGGAGAGGGAGCGAGCGAGCGAGAGGCAGTTAGAGTCCGGCTCGCAGCCGTCACATAGATTGTCGGGATCGGTTCGGCTTTGGGCCGGTTGTCCAGGACTCGTTGGCAATAACACTAATACCATTTCGGGCCACGTAATTCGCACCGTCGAGCAACAACGTCATGTCTCGCACACCAGGCAACGCACCGGCGTGTAGAAATTAGCCCGGCTCTATGTATGCGCGGATAGCGTATAGCTTCTGCCGCCCCTTGATTGCCTCATTGGATCGCATTATGTCGACGCCATTATCATAATTCAGGGATTTTTCACAAAGCACCGCGTTCTGGCTTCGATCCCGACTGGTTAGGGTAAATCGATTGAAATTTCGGTCGGAATGAGGAGCAACGCCACTGTAAAGATTTCAACTTAAATTTTATTCCTTTCAGCCATTTGAAATATCGATTTGCAACTTCAATCAAACGGAAGAAGTTTTTGTTCCAATAAACATTGTCCAAATTCGAGTAATAATGACGATAGACCTGTTAACGTTACTGCCAAGAAATATATTGAACTCTTGATGTTAACTTGATGTTAAACAAAAAAATAGTGTGAAATTTATGATAAGAGCAACTTGGCCCTAAATTGCGTTTGACCACAAGATTTCGATCATCGCGTATTCTCACGTGAGTGCCAAATTGGTAAATGCGTCTGAACGCAGAGCACACGTATATAATATGGCTTGAATGTATGGGGCATAAACATATTCATATTGGACACATATGGTCACGTTTGCTGGTGTGGAGTAATGCAGTGCGTACAGTGTGGCTCATTGATGGGATAGGACGCCATGCAGGGCAGTTATAGGACCACTAGGATGTTAATGACCATAAACAAGCAATCGCTATAATCCACCATGAGTCACTCCAGCTGTCTACCCGGCAACGTGGATATAGCCTACCATATGCTTAAACTATCCGGACGCAAGTGTGATGCACATACGATATACTGTTTTCATGACACCTTGCTTCTAAGAACATTAAACCTTAAAATACTTTAATAAGCAATTAATTGCGCGTTTTACTAACTGCATAATTGCGGCATAATTCTTCGCGTAAATGTACGTACACTGAGAAAAATATTACCGTAAAATTTGCTGTGCATTGTGGCAAACTGGTCCTATAAGTCAATTGTAGAAAATGTACTATGGAACACAGAAAAAATTACCATAAATATAGCAAATTTTCTGACAATTAATAGAAAAATTGTGACAAATGTAAGAAAATTTTTCTGTATTCTTTAGCATATTTTCCACACTTTGACTTATAGGACCAGTTTGTGACAATTTATAGTAAAATTTCCATACTATTTTTTTTGCGCGTAGCAAAAAGTAGAAAGAATTTTTGGTTTGTTAAGTCGTAATCGAATTGCGAATAATCTTGAGGCAAAAGCTTTTTCCAAAATAAATGTGTCTGGTCTGTCAATGGTTGATTCAGCGTGATGATAATTCAGTGAAATGTATCTTTTGGAAAAAGTGACAAGGAATGTAATAAAGATTGAACCGAAGCTAAAAAGGTCACGAACAATTTCGAAAATCGTGAATTTACGTCTCAAGCAGAAATCCCGGGTATACCCTCGATGAAGAAATCGGCGAAAAGGAAAGGTAGAAAAACCCTTGGTAACAGAAAGAGAGGGACGAAGGGCGGGAGGGAGACAGAGAGGATACGATATCGATATCCACGGCAAGCCATACGATCGAGGCTTACGCGGATCGTAAATAAGTCGACGATACGGCCCTCCTCTCGTTGAAGATACGGGAAGGATAAAGACGAAGGATAGATAAGAAAGAAAGATGTATCGATAGAGACGGCGAGACGAGAGTAGGCGAGATAATTCGCTTTAACCGTGTCGAAACGAGAGGATCATCGACGCTGTTCCGTACCTTCTTCGGCTAAATGAAAATCTACCTGATTGGACTATTTTTGGATATATATATATATATATTCGTGACGTTGACGTGAAAAGATAGCGACAACCATTTTTTGTTTAAACTCTAACATTAAACAAAATTAAAACATTGTTTTTGAAGTTCCCCAAGAACTTATCTTTAAGAAAATCTTAAAATGAAGATACCCCCTTAATGCAATCATAAAATAATGAAGATCAAAAATGATAAATAAACAATTTTGACAGCCAGCCAAGAATTGTAACGACCGCATAAACAGAAAAGTAGAGAGCAAATGATTTCATTAAATCACAAAAGTGAGAGAACAAAAAAATCTCGAGGGGGGCTCGAGATTTCGGTGAACACAAATAAATATAAGAAGACAGAGAGGTCGGATGGACGACAGAGGGAACGGTCGGGGGGAGGGGGGTATGGCACTTTCGCGAAGCCGCGAAAAGTTGGCGATGACGGCGGATGTTATTGGCAGAGGAGCCATTCGTCGCGATGATGGATGTCTGACAAGCGCTCTTCGCCTCGCTCGCTCGCCAGGCATTTATAATAAGTAATGGGCTCACTTCCGCCGCCATGGCTATGGCCCTGAATGTCTGACTGGTTGTGTATGTCTGTGTGTGCCTTCGCGAGACTCGAGTGAGCCAGGCCACTCGTCTTTCCACTCTTTCCTCCGTCTCTGTTCTCCTTCTCCCGTAATAACTACAAATCTGTCACACATTAATTCAACGTCTGGCATAAATTCGAACGCCGCTACACGCCTGCCTGCCGAGGAGGGAAAAAGTTATCACGACTGCTCGGGGTGGACTGGCGAGAGGGAAAACCGTTGAGACTTACTCGACGAGATGAAAGGACATGACCGAATTGTGAGAACGAAAAAGAAACCCGCGAAAATAATAACGCTTTCCATTGTACGGAAATAGGAGCTTGACAAATGTTATGCCATTGCATCGTCGGACCAAAATTAGAAGTTTATTTTAATGTCTGTATTATTGTAATATGAAAAAGATATTTTGAAAAAGAAAAAAAGTTGTTCTTCAAGAGAATCATTAAAGATATTGTGATCAATATTTTGATGAAATGAAATCATTTTGATTTCGATTTTGTTGAATTCTAAAAGAATGTGAAACAATTGTTGCGGTTTAAGTCGAACATCACTTGCTATAAGGAAGTGATCGTGTGAGTTTGTCGCGTCATCGATCCAACGGATGTGCGGCCGTTATTTGCAAGTGCTGTGAATTTATATGTAACAGATATACGTGAGGGGCAGCGGCAAGAGAAGGTGGATGGTCGTGTGTTGGTACCCTTACTCAATGTTCCGTTGTTTATCGTAGCGGCATGCCGCCGCGTCGGTCGTCCTACTTTCGCACCCAAACCCCGGACTTTTAGCGTCTCCTTTCCACCGTTGCCGTCCAATTGTTCCGCCACCGCCATTGCGAAACGCGCTCTCTCACCAACATCGTCACAAAGCTGTCCGTATCTGCAACAGATTTTTATTCGAATGTGTCGATAATAGTGAGCCCCACTCGTTGACCCAGTTGCATTTATTACGACACACCGAAATACGCATTTTGGCTTTGCGAGCGATTCATTCGATGTTCCCAAAATATAATTCATCCGAGTGTCACGCGATCATTGTGGAACATTTTCTCTAAAACCCTATGCAAAATTCTGATTAATTATGACAGCATTGTGAAAATAACTCAGATAATGACGCAAAATAATCCATAAACGTCCAATTACTATTATTTTGATGTCGCCCTTATCATCGATAGCCGTCATTTTTTTGTTTTTTTTTTTTTTTGTTTTTCAAATCACAAAGATAAATGAAATCTTTATACAATGAAAATGAATGGTCAACGTTTATAGGAGGAACGTCACCATGAAGATGGTGACTTTGTTTTTGTAATTTATCCAAACGTTGACATTTGCTACGGAGTAATACGTTGTTAGAACACGATTTCTAGGGATTAATAGGCTCGTTGTAAATTGTGGTGTTGTGAAACTAAATAATGTTGCTTCTTGCTTTGAAAGATAAGGGATGTTAGGAGAGGGAACTTCTTGTTTGGGATAAGGTCATTTCATCGTTGGGCGAGGTAAGGCAACGAGAGGATAATGAAAAAGTCGAACGCGAAGGATGGAGCAAGACGGAGTTCCAACCACCGTAACAAATAACTCTCCTTCATCGGGTCTGCATCATTTAATTTTCCTTAGCCCTGCCACCGGAATCGATGATCTTCTCTCTCGAGTATCTTACCGAAGACGAATGAGATGACTTAGCTGCCGTTTCGCCACCTTCGCCGACGCGATCGATCAGTCCGCTCCAATTATTCCTGGCAAATTAACACGAACCTATCGGATCCGCTATCAGACATTTTAGACGTCACGTGTTTATACGAAAAACGAATTATTATGTATTGCTCTTTCGTGCAATTTGTCATTCAATATCAAACTTGTCCCTTAATTTATTTCGAACAATCCAAACCAATCATTTGTTGTCAAATTGATAATTACATTTGACATAAGAGAATGGTGAATTCTTTATCAAAGTTTTTTCTATACGAATGAAATGGATTATTCTTGAGAATTGATAAAACAAAATGTGCTTGAGAAATATGCGAGTTTGAGCATAAAAAAGAGTTTTAAGGCCGGGGTCAATTGCCAGACACCCGGACATAATGTAGAAACTGTTCCGACGAAATGATCATTTCACTTCTGAGCGGCTAAACGGCTTACCGTTGGAGGGCGCGATGCAAGAAGCGAAACGATCGTTGAACAGGGACGCTATCCAGAGGTGCACAACGAGTTACGGATAGTGGGTTGAGAAATTGCCTAGCTCGGCGTTACATCGTGCTTAACTTCGTCGAGAGAAGCTTGGAAATTGAAATCTTCATAAACGAATCAAGGAGGAAAGGAAAAAAGAAACGTAACGCGGTACATCGCCTCCACAAAAATTCTAACACACTGCAACATCTTTTTTATGTTTTAAATTCCAAACTATTATATTCTATCGCTTTGCTTTTCCTACCGTCTAATTCCAGAAGGACTGGTTA
>JABFQA010000742.1:0-17146 GCA_022817065.1 Probaryconus sp. ZL-2020 | reverse complement strand
AAAACATGATTAATTTAATTTTAATACAATTGTATAACATTAACATTTATATAAAATCGCAAGTTACAGATATCGCAAATGACAAATTGCGAGTATTCTCTTGGTGCCTTTATTCTACACGTGTTTGTTATTCACACTTTTTACTTATAAAACTTTGCTCGATAATTTTTATGTTGAATAAACTTTGTTTAATTTTTGTTTCCAGGTATATTAATATTGTTGTACACATTTTATATTTGTACATACATGTTGCGATTTTTTGACATGAACAATACTTATTATTTCCAACATATACAGCGTTTATATTATTATAGACACGCATAGAAAAATCTATACGATGTTCACAACACCGTTCATTCGTCGTGCGTTTTAATTTATTTGGTTTCTTCAGGACACAAGGCTTCGTGCTGTGATATCATTATGCTTTCCACTGCACATGAAAAGACACATACAGAAAAATGTGCAGTCCTGCAGATAAATTTTAAGCTGTTACATTATTGTTCTTTTACTTTTTACGACACTATGTTATACATATAATTCTGTTTCGTGTGTTTGTGCTTGCATGTGTGAGGTATGCTGTAAGCTTAATATTTTTTATTTCAAGCGGGATACGTCGTCATGGGTGAGATGACGATGATTGAGTTTATTCGCCCCCTTATCAAGGGCTATTTTTTTTTTTTTTGCATTGTTAATAAAGAAAAGGTTATTTTTTATAGCAAGCTGTTGAGGAGAAATATAAGCTTTGCGACGAGACTTTGACCAAGCTTCTGCAATGGATCTCAGAAGTGGAAGACACGTTAGCCTGTCAGGATGTCGTCAAAGAAGATGTCGAAGATTTGAGAAATCAAATCAACGTGATGAAGGTAAAACAAATTATCTTTCTAACGTAGGGTCAACCAGGGTAAGAGTGACACATCATTTTTTATCATTTTAATTCAAATTGAAAAATTGCATTGATAATGTAAAATTGAAGATTATAGTTAAAACTTTACGTAGGTATTAATTATTAAAAGAAACAAAAATTAATTATTACTATTAAAAAGATAAGATGTCACAATTACCCCATTGTGACTCTATGTGATGTTGTTTGTTTGGAATACTAAAAATTATTTTATATTTTCAGCAAGTGAAAGAAGACTTAGAATCTCACAATCGAACGGTGTCTACTTGCTTGGATCAAGTGAGACAAGTCGTGCTTACTGGAGGTGACGTCTTGTCAAGTGACGAAGTCACAACTCTTGAGAAAAATGGAAGATCCTTAAAAACTCGTTTTGATAGAGCTTTTGATCGTACTGATAAACTTTTGAGACGTTTAATGGCTGCTCGAGATGAACTGACTAAATTCAAGTAAGTAAATTCAAGTAAATTTCTATCAATAAAATGTTCTTCTTTCTTTCTTCTTAAATTAATAATAAAATTTGAATATTGAAACCAAACCAAAACTTTGCAGGAATGAAATCAATGCATTCTCATCTTGGTTAGAAAAGTCCAGACGTATATTGGAAGAAAAAGAACGCTCTTTGTCAGATCTTAACAAACTGATGAGCAGTGTGGACGCAACTCGTGATTTCATCAGCCACGTGATTGCACATCAAGCCGATTTACGTTTCATCACAATGGCAGCTCAGAAGTTTGTCGACGAGAGCAAAGAATATTTGCAAATTCTCAATGAATTTAGAACCAGCTTGCCACAACGCTTGCCTCACAAGGAACCTCTCGCCAGCCAAGACTCGCCAGTTCATAACGAGGTTTCCATCGTCACTGCCCATTACGAAGACTTGCTATCTCGTGCTAATATGCTGTCCGATCGTTTGTCTGGCGTCGGCGGAAGACAGCGCGATTACCATGAATCTCTAGAGAAAGCCAAAGCTTGGCTGAATGAGGTCGAGCCAAAGGTTCACCGTGTAATTTCTGAGCCGACTGCCGCCGAGCCCAAACAAGTCGAAGACCAATTGAACAGAGCTAAAGCTCTCTACAACGAATTCGTCGCCAACGAAAGGCTTATCGATAATGTTAAATCCAGCGTTAAGGCGCTTCTTAGATTCCTTGATGGTCAATTAACACCATCTGAAATTCATCAACTCGAGGAACCTGTTAGGGATATTGAGGATAAATACAGACAGCTTATAAATGCTCTTGCTGAAAAATGTCAGGAATTGGACACTGCTCTAGTACAGAGTCAAGGCGTTCAAGATGCTTTGGATAGTTTGATGATTTGGTTGAATAATGTCGAGAGTCAATTCAAGTAAGCCCTGTTTATAAAATCATTTAAATGATATCATAATGTCATATTTTTATTATACAATAAATAATAATATTATATTCATTAAACGTATATGATTTTCAGGAACATCAATCGCCCAGCAAGCTTATTCAAAGATCGTTTAGAAGAACAACAAAGAGAACAACGCGTTCTTCAAGCAGACTTGGACAGCAATCGAGCAAGAATCGAGACAATTTGTGGAAGTGCTACAGAACTCCTTTTAAATTCCAGCAACCAACGAGTAGCTAAGCGCACCGAAGGTAAATTGAAGGACGTTCAAGCAAGATACGAAAAACTGGTTGACAAGTGTCTACGTCGTGGGGAATTCCTCGAAGAAATTGTACAAGCTTTGAACGTATTCCTGACCGAAGCATCCAAATTTGATAGTTGGTATTCAAGAATTGTCGAATTCTTGGAGTCCAGAGAATTGAACCGTTTAGATTTGTCAGAGTATGAGACCAAGATGGCGCACCTCGCGGATAAACGCGAGGATATGCGAGCTAGTTTTGAAGATCTTATATCGAATGGCAAGAACTTGGTAGCTAAGAAAGACGTGACGGATGCCGGCCCAGTTAGGGACAAGATCAAAGCTTTAGAACAACAATGGAAGGAGCTCGGGAATCTTCTAGATGAAAAACAGAGACTCAGCAAGTCACGAGCTGAACGTCTTGCGGCTTACGAGAAACTGCGCGATCAGGTTTTGGACTGGTTGACAAGAACAGAAAATAAAGTACAGAGATTGAGTCCAGTCGCTGTGGATTTAGACAAATTGACGAAACAGAATGAAGAGTTGAAACCAATTCAGAAAGAATACAAAGATTATGGTGTAACTGTAGATAAACTTAATGATTTGGGCATGGCTTATGATAGTTTGTCGAAGGAACGCAATGACAGTCCCACAGGCAGACGTCGTGGCAGTGCCAGTCCTACAAAAAGACAAAACCTTCCCAGTCCACGTACGTCATCATTTTATTATATAAAACATTTTTTTCTCTTAACATTTATTTGTATCATTACATTGAAAACATTGCTGTTACAAATAACAATTGTTGGCACTCTAAAATTTTACGATGATTCATGTGCACAAGTGTTTTTATTTAACTTTTACATAAACGTTCATTTAATTTGTCATCAATTAAAATGAGCTTTTCCTTCATTTTATTTAAAAATCAAAATAAAAAAACATGCACTAGCACATTATCTCCTTTAACCAATGCCACAATCATCATTTCACTTTCAGCGCACTGCTACTGTCAGCCTGTTTATTTATATTTTGTTTGTAGTACGCCGTATGTCACAAGATGGTCGTTCACCATCACCCACTAAGTCCTATGCGGTTCAAAGTCCGATCTCTCCAGGTGGCAGCAGCGGATTCAGCAGCCGTCGTTCCAGCCAGGATGGATTCCATCTTGAGGAACTGTCGCCAGTACAACAACAATTGTCTGAAATCAACAATCGTTACGCATTGCTCGGAGTACGTTTGACTGATCGCCAAGCAGAACTGGATATTATTCGTGAAGAACTTAAAAAACACCTCGATAATTTGAGAACGCTATCGCAATTTTTGGACAAGGTAAATATATTTATTTTTATTTTTTTTTTTTTTTTATATAATTTCAATTTTCTTAAATTAAAATGTAATGTTTTATTTCAGATTCAACGACAATTGCCAAAGGAAACTATCCCGTCCACTAAAGAAGAAGCTGATAAAATTGCGAGACAAATTAAATCAATCATTGAAGAGATGTACGAAAAACAATCACTTTTAGATAGTACTAGAAGTCAAGTACGCGATCTTGTAAAACGTAAGAAGAACTCCGAAGGAGTAGATCGTCTGAACGACGAAATTGAAGACGTTGTAGGAAGATGGAAGTCAATTGCTGACCGTTGCAAGGATCGTATCAAGTTCCTTGAAGACATGAAAGAATTCCATCACACTTACGAGAGCCTGAACTCTTGGTTGGTTGCTAAAGAAAAAATGCTTGGAGCACTTGGCCCCATCTCATCAGATCCGAGAATGGTTGCAAGCCAAGTGCAACAAGTGCAAGTCTTACGAGAAGAATTCCGTACCCAACAGCCTCAGCTTAATCATTTGGTCAAAGTTAGTGAAAATGTTCTTTCACGTATTTCCCCTGACTCTGTTGATGCTCAAAGAATCAGCTCTAAATCCAATAGCGTCGTTCAAAGGTAAATAATATATATTTTACAGTCATTTGAATTTTATAATCAGAAAAAAATCTAAAATAAATTAAACAATTTTGTTTAGATGGGCAGACCAGCTCGCTCGTCTCGATGAACGTGCACGCAGTTTAGGAGACGCTGTTGACACCAGTCGTGAATTTGATGCAAGTCTTAACCGTTTGAGAGACGCATTGCAGGCAATTTCTGATCATCTTGATGAATTGCCACTGGATAAAGATGCTGAAGAACAACTACGTAAAATTGAGAATCTTGAAAGACAACTCGAGGGACAAAGACCTCTGCTGGCTGACGCAGAAGCAGCAGGTGCTCAGTTATGTCAAGTCCTAAGCGACCCTGCGTCCAAGTCTGAAATCCAAGGCAAACTAGCATCAGTGATTAAACTATACAACAATTTGCAAAAGAAATTGGATCACCGTAAAGCAGAAATTGAAGGAAATCTGCGCGATGGTAGACAATTTGAAGCTTCCTGCAGTAAGATTCTTGGTTGGCTTGCTGATGAACTTGGAAGTATGTCAGAAAAGCTTTTAGTTTCAGCTGATAGAGAAATATTGCAACAGCAACTTGATCATCACGAGGTAAAAATTTGGTGACAAATTTTAAGATAAATTGTGTTTGTTAATGATTTCATTTATTTATTTATTTATACATTTTTTGTTATTTACAGCCAATTTATCGTAACGTAATGGGCAAAGAACATGAGGTCATAATGTTACTGAATAAAGGTCGTGACATGCTTGCAAGATCCCACAAAACAGACAACCGAGCTTTACAACGTGACTTGGACAAAATGCAAACACAATGGGATCGTTTAAAGAAGGATATTTTGGATAGACACACAAAATTGCAAACCTGCGCTGAACATTGCAAAAAGTATTACAGAGCTCAAGATTCTTTCTTGCCCTGGCTTCGTCAGGCAGAAGATAAACTGGAGAGTCTGAAACCAGCCTCTTTCAAGCGTAAAGACATTGAAAAGCAACTTAAAGAACTCTCTTCATTCCGCAATGAAGTTTGGAAACGTTCTGGTGAATTTGAAAATAATAAAACACTTGGTGAAACTTTTGTTGGTGCTTGTGATATCGATAAGGATGTAGTGAAAAATGAATTGAGCGCCATGAGAACAAGATGGGATAAAATTAACAATGGTAAGTCTCATTATAAAACACAAAAGAACAAAGTTATGAAAATCTTTAACAGTGGTTTTTAATTTTTTTCAAAGATATACATTGATTATTTTGTGCTTGCTTTTAGATCTTTTAGACAGGACTCAATCATTGGAAGACACAGCACGTCATCTGGCTGACTTTAACGAAAATCTACGTGACTTGGAACACAGCTTACAACGATGTGAGGATAAACTTGCTTCTCACGATGCTCTTGGTGGTGCATCTAAGGATCCGAAACTTCTTGATAGAATTAAGGTAGCTTGAAATAATTTTTGTTATCGACAAAATTAAATGCATTTAATAATAAAAATTACATTGTTAACTTTCATCTTTTCTATTATATCTTTACAGAACTTAAGAGAAGAAACAATAGCTTTAAAGAAACCTTTACAAGCAGTTAGACAGCAAGCCAATGATCTCGTTAATAAAGCTGGAGAACAAGGAGTTGATGCCACACATCTTCGTGATGAAGTTGACAACATCGCTGACCGTATCGATGATCTACAAGCCAAACTGGACGACAGATGTAACGAGCTCCAAAGTGCAGCAACAGCAGTAGCACAATTTAATGACAATTTGAAAGCCATAAATCAAGAATTGGCAGCCCTAGAACGAGAGCTTGATTCTATGAAAGCCCCAGGACGCGACATCAAAGTCGTTCGCAGTCAAATTGAAGAAACCAACAGATTGATCAGCAAATTGAATCGTCTTTCTGATGTGCTTAGCGAATTGGTTTGCAAGGGTGAAAATCTTTGCGACTCTGGCTTTGCTGCAGACGCGGTCGCCACACGTGACCAAATAGAATCTTTGAAGAGACAACTTGGCAAACTCGATGAACGCGCCAGGTGCAGAGAAGAAGAACTTACCATCACTTTGAACAAGCTGCAAGAATTTTATCATGTGCACGCTGATGTTATGGACGACCTAGAAGATGCCTGCGATCAAGCAAGAAAACTCAAACCAGTTGGTTCTGAAGTAGACACTATTCGAGTACAACAAGACGATTTCCGTGCTTTGATGACAGCAAGAATTGAGCCAATAGCTCGAGCAGTCGATGAATGTAATCATTTGGGTCAGTCTTTGATCCAAACTGCTGGAAGAGAAGTTAGTACTACTAATATCGAAAAGGATCTTGACAGGATGAACGAAAGGTATGTAAAAAATTCTAATTAATTTTTAAATAATGATGATTCTGATTCTTTTTATAACAAAAATTAATTGAATATACAAAATTAATTTCCAGATGGAACGACCTTAAAGAAAGGATGAACGAACGTTCTCGCAAATTGGACGTTGGATTATTGCAATCTGGCAAATTCCAAGAAGCACTGGATGGATTAGAAAAATGGTTGACAGACACGGAAGAGATGGTAGCCAATCAGAAACCTCCATCTTCAGACTACAAAGTAGTAAAGGCTCAATTGCAAGAACAGAAATTCTTGAAGAAGATGTTGTTGGATCGGCAAAACTCCATGTCCTCTTTGTACAGTATGGGACAGGATGTAGCTGCTGGTGCAGATCAGAAAGAACGTAAACAGATCGAGAAACGTCTGAAGGATTGCATGGTGAGATTCAATAACTTGATGGAAGGTGCTGCCGAAAGAATGGATATCCTGGAGAGAGCCATGGCTGTCGCTAAAGAATTTAGAGACAAGCTTGTACCACTTTTGGCCTGGTTGGATTCCACTGAAAAGAAGATCAAAGAAATGGAACTCGTTCCAACTGACGAAGAAAAGATCCAACGTCGGGTTAAAGAACATGACATGTTACACGACGATATCCTATCGAAGAAACCAGATTTTAGCGAACTTACAGACATCGCTAGTCAATTAATGAGCATCGTTGGAGATGACGAAGCAGCAATTCTAGCCGACAAATTGCAGGATGCTGCTAACAGGTACGCCGCTCTCGTTGACAGGTCTGAAGCATTGGGAGATTTGTTGCAAAGATCTCGCCAGGGCTTACGTCATCTAGTGTTGACTTATCAAGACCTTCAAGCTTGGATGGAAAGTATGGAAAAGAGGTTGTCCAAGTACAGAGTCTTGGCAGTTCACACTGAAAGATTGCTGCAGCAAATGGAAGATCTTGCTGACTTGACTGAAGAAGTGTCCTCGAGGCAATCTGAAGTCGACAGTACAACTGACGCTGGTTTGGAATTGATGAAGCATATATCTAGTGACGAAGCTTTGCAATTGAAGGACAAACTGGATTCATTGCAGCGAAGATTCAATGACCTTGTCAGTCGTGGATCTGATTTGCTGAAACACGCGCAGGAGGCCTTGCCACTGGTCCAACAGTTCCACGATAATCATAATAGATTGATGGACTGGATGCAGGGCGCAGAATCTGCTTTACAATCAGCAGAACCTCGTGAGGATGAGATTGTTCGCTTGGAACTTGAAATATCTGAGTATCGACCTGTTTTGGATAAAATTAATGCAATTGGACCACAATTGTGCCAAATTTCACCAGGAGAGGGCGCAGCGACTATCGAGGGTCTAGTTACTCGAGACAATAGAAGATTTGACGCTATCGCTGAACAAATCCAAAGGAAAGCTGAAAGAATTCAGTTGAGCAAACAACGCTCTCTCGAAGTCATAGGAGACATTGATGATCTTTTGGATTGGTTCAGAGAAGTCGATAATCAATTGCGGGAAGCTGAACCACCCAGCAGCGAACCAGAAATTATTCGAGTGCAATTGAAAGAACACAAAGCACTTAACGAAGACATTTCCAGCCAGAAGGGTCGAGTAAGAGATGTAATTTCTACTGCCAAAAAAGTGATTCGCGAAAATGCACAGCACGAAGACACATCAACCATTAAAGACAAGATGGAAGATCTTCGCGAGACTATGGAAATTGTTTCTGCACTGTCAGCAGATAGATTGGGAGCTTTGGAACAAGCTCTTCCTCTAGCTGAACATCTCCGAGACGCTCACGCAGGTCTTGTCGCTTGGTTGGACGAAGCTGAACAACAGGTTGCAATCTTGCCAATGCCAGCGCTAAGACCAGATTTGATTGCTGCACAACAGGACAAGAATGAACTACTTTTGCAGAGCATAAATGAACACAAACCACTCGTTGAGAAACTTAACAAAACTGGCGAAGCTCTAATTCGATTGTGTAACGAAGAAGAGGGTGCTAAAGTTCAAGATATTTTGGACAGCGACAATGCTCGTTACGCAGCTTTGCGTGCGGAATTGCGTTGTAGGCAACAAGCTTTGGAACAAGCTTTGCAAGAATCGTCCCAGTTCTCAGACAAACTCGAAGGAATGTTGAGAGCTCTGTCATCAACTGCTGATCAAGTGCATGGCGCAGAACCAATCAGCGCACATCCGCCAAGACTACGCGACCAAATGGAGGAAAATGCTGCGTTGGCAGATGATTTGGCCCAACGTTCTGAAGCATTTGCAGCAGTTAAGAAGGCTGCGGATGACGTGATCAGCAAAGCTGCAGATAGATCGGATCCTGCGGTCAAGGACATCAAGAGGAAACTGGAGAAATTGAACAAGTTATGGGCTGAAGTACAGAGAGCTACTACCGATCGTGGACAAACTTTGGATGATACTTTAGCAGTTGCTGAAAAATTCTGGTCTGAGCTTAATGGAGTTATGGGAACACTAAGAGAATTGCAGGATGCTTTGGCAGGACAAGCACCACCTGCTGCACAACCAACAGCTATTCAACAACAACAAGTGGCTCTGCAAGAAATTAGACAGGAGATTGATCAGACTAAACCAGACGTTGAACAAGTGCGACAATCAGGTCACGAACTCATGGGACTTTGTGGTGAGCCAGATAAACCGGAAGTGCGCAAACATATTGAGGACTTGGACCAAGCTTGGGACAATGTTACGGCTCTTTATGCTAGACGAGAAGAAAATCTTATCGACGCTATGGAGAAGGCTATGGAGTTCCATGAAACTCTGCAGAATTTGATTGATTTCTTGAAAGAGGCTGAGAATAAATTCGCAAACATGGGACCACTTGGTAGTGATATTGATGAGGTCAAGAAACAGATAAGACAACTGGCTAACTTCAAGGCAGAAGTTGATCCTCATATGGTTAAAGTTGAAGCTTTGAATAGGTATGTTCAATTAACGTAATATTCAATTTAGGAGAATTTAGTTAGTAAATGATGAATTGAGTAAATATTAATAATTTTTTTTATTTCCATTTTTTTCATACTTGATCAAAAGGAGTTTAACCAGGCAAGTTTCAACAACTCTGGTGTTGTATGGTTGTGTTGTCTGTTGTGTAAAAAGTAAAAATCAAATTGTAAAAATTAAAATACAAAATTGCAAAATGTTTAAATTAATGTAAATTAATGCAATTGTTTTGGAATGAAATGTTTGTTTAATTAACAAAATTTTCAATTTCAGACAAGCTGCAGAACTCACAGAAAGAACATCTTCTGAACAAGCAGCAGCAATTAAAGAACCATTAGGAGCAGTTAATCGTCGCTGGGACGCACTTTTGAGAGGCGTTGTTGAGAGACAACGCCTACTTGAGAATGCGTTGTTACGTCTGGGACAATTCCAACATGCTCTTGACGAGCTTCTGATCTGGATCAACAAGACCGATGCAACTTTGGATGAATTGAAGCCTGTTGCAGGCGATCCACAAGTCATTGAGGTTGAGCTTGCGAAACTCAAAGTGCTTGTGAATGACATTCAAGCTCACCAGAGTTCTGTTGACACCTTGAACGATGCTGGTCGACAGCTAATCGAGGATGGCAAAGGTACT
The DNA here is from genome assembly GCA_022817065.1 of Probaryconus sp. ZL-2020. Lineage (NCBI taxonomy): Eukaryota > Metazoa > Arthropoda > Insecta > Hymenoptera > Scelionidae > Probaryconus > Probaryconus sp. ZL-2020. Next base: position 6,772 of record JABFQA010000742.1, on the reverse strand, counting down.
ACGGAAGCTTCAACTACTGCTGAGAAGTTGGGTACTTTGAATAGACGCTGGCGCGATCTCTTACAGGTAAATTTACATTCGATTTTTTTTTATTTTTGTACAATACAAATTTGAGTATGAATTAAAAAAAATATATTTTATTCAAATTCAAATTTTTATTTTGTGCTTTTATTATTTTACAGCGTGCTGCAGATCGTCAACGTGAATTAGAAGACGCTTTACGTGAAGCTCAATCTTTCACTGCAGAAATTCAAGATCTATTGTCATGGCTGGGTGACGTAGACAATGCCATCGTCGCATCAAAACCAGTTGGCGGTTTGCCAGAAACTGCTTCAGAGCAATTGGAACGATTTATGGAAGTCTACAATGAACTTGAGATGAATCGACCAAAAGTGGAAACAGTTTTACAACAAGGACAAGATTACCTACGTCGTGCTGGCGCCTCTTCAGCTACTGGACTTAATCATAACTTAAGAACTCTCAAACAAAGATGGGACAATGTAACTGCTCGGGCTAGTGATAAGAAAATAAAGTTGGAAATAGCTCTGAAAGAAGCAACTGAGTTCCATGATGCTCTAAAGGCATTTGTGGATTGGTTGACAAACGCTGAGAAGATTCTGACTAATTTGAAACCAGTTTCGCGTGTGATGGAGACCATTTTGGGACAAATAGAGGAGCACAAAGCATTCCAAAAAGATGTCGGCGTACATCGTGAAACCATGCTGAATTTGGACAAGAAGGGAACACATCTTAAATATTTCTCACAGAAACAAGATGTTATCCTTATTAAGAATTTGTTAATCAGTGTACAACATCGTTGGGAACGCGTTGTATCTAAATCTGCAGAACGTACAAGAGCTCTGGATCATGGTTACAAAGAGGCTAGAGAATTCCATGATGCTTGGTCAAGTCTGATGAATTGGTTGGATGAGACTGAAAAGACATTGGATGAAGTTGCTGCAGATGGTCTTGGTGGTAATGATCCTGACAAAATTAAATACAGGTAATTTAATTCAATAATTAATTAAAATGTTATTTAATTGAAATATGATTCTAAATAATTCCAGATGATTTATTGACTATTCTTTAATATTTTTTTAGATTAAACAAACATCGTGAAGTGCAAAAAGCCCTTGGTGCTAAACAAGGAACTTATGATACAACTATGAAAAATGGCAAAGCCCTTAAAGACAAGGCACCCAAGTCAGACGAACCAGCTCTGCGAGAATTATTAAACGAGCTCAAGAACAAATGGACTACCGTTTGTGGAAAGAGCGTCGATCGTCAACGTAAATTGGAGGAAGCTTTACTGTTCTCTGGACAATTCAAAGACGCTATTCAAGCACTGTTGGAATGGCTGCGAAAAATGGAGAAGCAATTGGCAAATCCAGGACCATTACATGGTGATTTGGATACAGTAACCAACTTAGTAGAACAACACCGTGCTTTTGAAAAAGATCTCGAACATCGAGCTTCGCAAATGGAATCTGTCACTGAAACTGGACGAGAATTGGAATCAAAAGCAACGATTGAAGATGCTTCTACCATCAGACGTCAACTCTCGGAATTACATTCTCTCTGGGACGAAGTTTGCCGACTGACAGCCAATAAAATGTCCAAGTTAGAGGAAGCTCTGAGGGATGCAGAAAAATTGCACAAAGCTGTTCATGTGTTATTAGAGTGGTTGAGTGACGCCGAGATGAAGCTGAGATTCGCTGGACAACCTCCAGAAGACGAACAAGAAAGTAGAAATCAACTGATGGAACATGAAAAATTCTTACGGGAACTGGCATCAAAGGAAGTCGAGAAAGACGCCACTTTGGAACTCGCTCATACCATTCTAGGCAAATCACATCCAGATGGCGCTGCTGTCATTAAGCATTGGATTACAATCATTCAGTCGAGGTGGGAGGAAGTGGCCACTTGGGCTATGCAAAGAAATAAAAGATTGGAAAGTCACATGCAAGGACTTCAAGTAATAAACATTTTATTAACGATTAATTTAATAAACTAAAATGTTTGTAAGGTGATTTTTGTATTCATCTAAAAATTTTGTCATTTGTTTAGGATTTGGATAATTTATTAGAAGAATTATTGTCGTGGCTCGAGGGATTAGAGAACACTCTGATTGCTCTTGAAGCTGAACCGCTTCCTGATGACCGCGCTACTTTGGAAATGCTCATTGCAGACCATCGCGAATTTATGGAAAATACCAGTAGGAGGCAGAACGAAGTTGACAGTGTCTGTAAATCTCGTCAAATCAAACCAGTTAAAGATGGACGTAAAATTGTTAAAACTAAACCAGCAACGCCAACGTATGTATTTAATTTGTTATATTTGTATTCATTTGTTACAGTTTTATATATTATGCATATTCATTTTAGCATGAATTTGCACTGTATACATGTTTGTGTGATTTTTTTTTCTGTTTATTTCATTTGTAAACATGACTTTTTACAAGTTATTTGTTAAAAATTTGTTTAGCTTATTTAAAACATTTTAATTATTTTAAAAATATGAATTTTTTATTATTTTATAAACTGTTAATTGTTATACAGTTTTATAATTGTATAACATTAATAAATATAAAACAATGAATTTGATAGGGTGATGTTACAAATGATTTCAAAATTGCATAATTGCTTGCTTTTCTGTATTGTGTTTTTCTCAAAATGTGCCTGTCATTTGTTTGCATGACATTATTATCTAATGGACAACAGTAAGGATCATTATCAGGATAACGAACATGATCAGCAACCACTTCGCAAACAAAGGTGTGCCCTCATCTTCATGAATTCTTCATTAAATGTCAAAAATTGCAGTTTATTCTTCATTAATTTAAACGTCTTCATTATTTTATTCAATATTATAACTCAATATCTAATTTTCTTCATTTTTAATTTTCTGTAAATTGAAATACTTACATGATTGATATACATTTGAGATACCACGAATTAATATCACAGTCAGTCATATAAATAAACATTGTTTTTTTTTTTCTATTTGTGTCAGTTTCAAAGGAAGTCGCGATCTCATGCAACAGGCCCGTCAAGGAAGGTATTACTACTTTTTTTACTTTCTTTTTTTCCATCAGAACATAATATATGCAATGCATTATTATTATTATTATAAGACACATTTTTCATAATTATTATACATTTCACAATCTTTGTTGAATGTTCTAATTCATAAAATAATAATGTAAAATTTTGCTTTTGTCATTGCAAAGTTACACAAAGCTCATCAAGCACGAAGCACTGCTCTGCCACGCGCTATTCAGTATTGAACTTTTGGCACTTATTTTTGCAATTGAATTTTGTAAAAAATTGAATTTAAGAAATAAATATATTTTTATATTTCAAATAAAATTTTTATATTTTACAAAATGGAATATTAAAAAATGAAATAAACGTACAAATGAAACGATTCAGACAAAGTTTACGTAGAGTGTTTTTGAGTGATGTGAGGCATGTTCTTATTCTTGTTTAGCCGAGCCAGTCCAGGTCGTGAGAGGACACCAGATCCTACATTGCCGCATATTGGACCACGCTTCCCACCGAAAGGAAGGTGCGTCATATTTTTTTTTTGTTTTACATTACTCGACTTCTTTTTTTGGCATCGATAAACTCTTCTTTCATTTTCATTGGCATTGTCTTTATATGGTTCTGGTTAATTATTGGGTGCAACTGTTCGAAAAATGATTTGCTTTTGTGAAGAGAAATTATAGTTTTAATTAAAATAGTTCATACTATTTTTTCTATATACCAGGAATGTTTGATTTTTATTTTCTGTGAGATATATATGACAAAATCATTCAGAAATATAAAAAAATGTAATTCTGAATTGTTTAAATTACAAATGTTTATACTTCAATGTGCCTGAGTAGCTGTAGTTAATTTAAGGATTAATTTTTAATTATAAGTACATTTGGAATGAGATGAATAGCATGGAATTTGTTAATGAGATATTTTTTATATGAAAATATAGTAAGGGATCTGAACCAGAGTTCCGCAATCCAAGAGTCAAGCTTCTTTGGGACAGATGGCGAAATGTATGGATGCTAGCTTGGGAGAGACAACGAAGGCTTCAAGATAAGCTGAATTACATTCAAGAATTGGATCGCGTAGCTAACTTTAGCTGGGACGACTGGCGTAAACGGGTAAGCACTAAAATTTTATAATTTCAATAAATTCTGACTCTTCCAACTTACATTTTGTCTTATATTAATATTATCCTCTTTTTTTAAGTTCTTGAAATTCATGAACCACAAGAAATCACGTTTGACAGACCTGTTCCGCAAGATGGACAAGAACAACGACGGTCTTATTCCTCGCGAGGACTTTATTCAAGGAATACTCAACACCAGTAAGTATTTTTTTCAATGTCTCTATTTTTTAAAAAACTTGTTTATCTTTTATTGGTAAAAGTTAATGAAGAACGATGTTGTATGATTCTCTTTTTAAATTTGAATCGAATAACATGGAATAATTTTATAGAATTCGAAACATCTCGCTTGGAAATGGGAGCCGTTGCTGATCTCTTTGATCGTCATGGTGAAGGTTTGATCGATTGGAAAGAATTTATTGCTGCTTTGAGACCTGATTGGGAAGAAAGAAGAACTTATAACGATACTGATAAGATACATGATGAAGTTAAGCGTTTGGTCATGTTGTGTACTTGCAGACAAAAATTCCGAGTGTTCCAAGTTGGCGAAGGAAAATACAGAGTAAGCTATATTACAAAATAGATGACAGATTTCTGAAAATAGTCTTGCTAAAATTTAGGAAACTTTGAGAAAATAATTAAAAGAAACTTGAAATGGGATTTAGAAATTAAAAAAAATCAATTTGTATTGTTTAGTTCGGCGACAGTCAGAAATTGCGTCTAGTACGTATTTTGCGTTCTACTGTGATGGTTCGTGTTGGTGGTGGATGGGTGGCTCTTGATGAATTCCTGTTGAAGAACGATCCATGTCGCGGTAAGTCTCTTCCTACTTTATTTAAACATATTTTAAATATATTATTAAGTTAACAATATTTTTATATATATATGTTATGTCTCTTCAAGACTACAATATTTTGTAACATTAAATTTCATTTGTTATTACAAATGCATACAGTTAATGAAAAAACACTTTTACAATTATAATAAATAAATATTGTTCACTCAGTTACAATGATTTATTTATTTATTTATTTATATCATTTATATCATTTACGAAATAATTTAGAATTATTTTTTTTAGAAAATGAGAATTAACTTTGAAACAAAAAGAAAAATGTTTGATTAAATGCAGGTATTGTATTTTTCTTTTCAAGAAACATAAAAGACTAAAGGAATCATAGAAAGTGAGTGAACAATTAACTATACAATGTTACAAAATATTTCAATGGAGAATGAAACACATTTACATTCTTTAATGTTTTAAATAACAAAGTTTATTTTAAAAAAATAACAATTATTTCGAGCAGAACGTGTTCAACAATTGATATAGTTAATTTAAATTGATATTATATTATACCCCTTATTGAGGCATTAAATTTTTTTCATTAATTAAATTTCACGAGTGTTAAATTTATTCAGTTCGATTTATTTTGATTAATTTCATCATGTAAAACATTTACTTAATATCATTGATAATAATTAGCTCAGCTAAATTAGCGTAATAGTTCTGCGCTTATGCTATCATTAATAACAATTTAATCCAGAGTTTTTGTCAAGTTTTGTATTTCAATTCACGGGGCTCCTAACTCAGTTTTTAATATTTATTAATCATAAAAAGCACGTTGCGTTTGTGTGTATGATCTCAACTCCTGAGGTAACAACTAAAATGTGATTAATACAACAAAGAGTCCTTAACAACTAGATTTTGTAAATAATACTCGAAGAAGAATGTGTGTTCGCTATTTTGCTTTGCTTAGCTCGTAGTTGGTTTTTAGATCAATTTATTTCTAATTATATCTAAGTTACGCATTTAACATTATGCGATTAAAAAAAAAAAAAAAGATGTCAAAAGAATGGTTTTTTAATAAGATGAAAAAAACAATTATAAAATAATTAAATACTTTTTTATGCTCAGAAAAATATAAGTACTATTAAAAAATCCAATAAATTTTTTACATTCTTGAGACGTCACATTAATAATAATACATATTAGTAGATAATCATATCATTAATTAATCCAAAACTAACATCATATTTATTGCTCCCTTCCTTTTTAAATCCATATACCTGTTCAATTCAATTCCTTTTTTAAATGCTATTATTTGAAAATTACTTTCCGTTACGTTATTATGATTTAACACCTGCCCTATTAAAATTACTTTTGTTTTTTTTTTTTTTGTTTTTATATCTATTTATTACCTTATTTCCCAAACTTTCCTTTCCCTAATAAAGTGTTTCTAATGCCAATACCGGATCCTAACAAACCGGAGCAACACGAGGGTTGGTGTCCACTCGGTGAGACATTCATGCACATTTCAATTCGATTCGCAATCTATGCCTTGTGCAATAAAATCGTTATAGCGAAATATTTATAAATTTATATCATCGTTTTTAAACATTGATTGTTATTAATGAACAAAGTAATTTTTTATAAATTATATGTAAATATGTCGTGGTAAGGTTTTACTGCACTAGCATAGATGATGATGTCGAACGTTTATTCAGTGTTGCATGACATGGCACTCATTATTTTTTAATTTCAACATATTTTATGAAAAAAAAAATTTACAATTATTGCTAATTTTGTTATTATTTTTTTTTATTAACG
>JABFQA010000741.1:0-17154 GCA_022817065.1 Probaryconus sp. ZL-2020 | reverse complement strand
TAAAAAATTAAAGTTATTTTTAGAATTCATTAAATTAATGCGTAAAAGGTTCATTGTTAACATAACAGTGATTGTTTGTCAATCAGTGTAATCAACTTTCTATTTTTGTCCTGAGCTTATCGACAAAATGCGCAAATTCATTTACCCGGAAGAAATGAATTTCAAATTCTTTCCCAATTTCATGAAATCATTTTCTTTAAAATGTCCATTTGTTTATAACTTTAGTAATGATTGGATAATTAATAATTGAAATTGTATAAACAATTTGTTTTTGTTCATCGCCAAGTGTCATTTTCATTCATAATAATCTTTAAGCGCATTGTAGTAAAATGAATATGCTAATCAAATTTCCACCATTGATGATGTTCTCCGCTTTTGAGTTCATTACGTAATCGGTTCAGTGAATATATGTCGAATGGCGCTCAATAGAAATCGTAGAACGTTTTCCCTCTTTGTTATAAAAATATTTTAACGAAATAACGAGATGGAAACACATTGTCGATACAAATCGGAAAATTAATGTTATATTTCATACGTTGATGAGTCATTAACTGCGACAATCGTCTAGAATTCTTTCGTGCACGTGGTTTTGCGAGTAAGAGTACATTGAATTCACACCGTCGGCTGAGTGAAGTACCATGTTTAACGAACCACACAAATTCGTTCCTGCTATTTTCGTGAGTTGCAGTGTCCACGAAAAATATGATAACCGTCGCTCAAGAGTCCCACTGTTTAACCAGCTCTGTTTAACAGCAGCTTAACCTGCTCTGATGTCTATGAAATTATGTTAAACTTACGTGCACGTTGTGCGTGAAAATCATTCTTGAGACTACTTCATTCAAAACTGTATAAACATAACGGAGTTATCTAACGTCTGGGGTTATCTCAATTTATAATTGCATTTAAATATCATATTAACAATAATTATAAAGATAAAAAATTTTTCGCACATTTGGAGAACTGAATATTGGTTTATACTACTGAAATTTTTACTCGAAGTTAATTCTAAATTTTACCGCCTACATTGTAATTAAAACGGTCTGAACAATTATTTCAACAATGAATTTTTGTGAGCATGTAATAAGAAATAACTCGCACTTAAGTATACATATGAAAGTGAATTTATTTGAAGATGCAATTATACGTAAGAGCACATTACTGCCAAACGTTCCTCAAACAACACTCCAATTACGTGCAATATTGCTGTCTTATTAGTACATTACTTGAACACTGGAAAGGTACTTAGAGTTTGTGCACTATAGTTCGCGCAGTTTATCTGTGACTATAAAACACAGAGCATTAGTGAATGTCACGGAGACGAAGGTAGCTGTTTTTCAGGAGCTTGTTAAAATAGTAAAATCTTCTGACACTTAAATAGTTCTTGCGAAAGTAAGAGATGTTGCTACTTTAGTGATCACACCGTTGGCGATGTTTTACGTTATTCCAGTGTACAAATGAAGCTGGTTTACATTAACAAGATTTGCTTTCGGGAATGTCGTTAGCAAAAACTGCAACCTTCCTTTCAAAGAAATTTGAACAATTTCTCTAATAAACGTTGTTTTTTTCTTTTCTACCAGAAAAAAAGTTAATGCCAGAAAATTAATTTTCACCTGACAATCGATAATGATCATCTCGGTTGATAATTGTAAACTTTCTACGAGCAATACAAATCTTGTATAATGAACGTAAAGGTTTATGGTTAATGAATTTGTACCGTAAAGGCCCTTAATCAGGTTAAGTATAACGAGACGATACACAGTGGGTAACTTATTAAAATTTTTTAAGACTCTTTTATGGGCTTTATCAGTAAATTATAACGGTTCACGATACAACATTAAACTGAACCATGGTTTGCGTGATGAATCATTCCTACTTTTATTTCATTCTTTCGTTACACCAAGAATATCGCTCGTCTGACTATGACAGCGTGTTATCTACTGCATTACAATATATCTACTCGCGGCGAAATATACTTAAGTGAACACTGGCGTGTTTGAGCAAACGTTGCAATCTTCCTTTCTCTCGTTCATTTATGTCTATCAAAAGTATTGTTTTATTATTATTATTATTATTATTATTATTATTATTATTATTATGATATTCTCTTTTTCACTATTAAAACGTTCAGGAAATTAGAGCTTGCGAGAAAAATTCCTATTATCAAGTGCGGTATCATTTGTTTCCTTTCAGTTACAGAACGGAAATATTTTTATTAGCTCGGATATTTGTACGCTGGTTTGTTATAAGCAGAGGCAATGAAAAGGAAATGAAACACACATTGGAATGTAGCTTTATTTCTTTGAGCTTCTAGATCGAGAACGTTTCTCAGTAAATTACTTTAAAAGAAATGTTTATGACCATGAGAAACGAACGAGGAATAATTGTTGAATAAAATGTAAAGGATCGCGTGATATATTGTGCTTTTAAGTGATGCTAATGAACAAATGGTTCTTCTGCATTGTCTGCGTACAAAACAATGAATCGTTATGTACACAATCTGATAAGGTGAATCAGTGCATGATGAGAGACGTTTATGATTTTTCTTTTGTGCAAAGTCAATTCGATTATGAAGTATTTATTAATTACTCAATTTTGCTTTTATCGATTTCACGTTATTGTTTTATAGTAACTAGAAGAAATTGATATCTTGAATGTCGAGACAAATAAGATTATTATGCGTTCATTGAAAATCTGTATGAAGAACTTAATTGCTTTATTGAGTGTACTGAACTCAATATTTAATGTTTTTTTTTTCTAAATATTAACATGGAAGAAAATTGAATTGAAAAATAATTTTTTAATAAACTACAATGTTCACTTAAAGTAAAGTGCAATGTTTTGTTTTTGCAAGGAATTTTTACTTTTACATATTTTTTAATTACATCTATTGGAAAGTAATCATGTGATCTTTCTAAAGTTTGAAGTAACGTTAATTTAATTAAAGGAAAACACTTTTGACATATTTAGAAATAAAAATGTTCTGTTGATTCCGATACAAGAATGTTCATAGGGTGTGTAAATATTACAATAAAATATTGTTCTTTGTAAATATTTAATTATCTTGTAAAATGTTTACACGAAAGTTTATTATCTGTTATCTATTTTAGATGACGTTAATTGCTGATAGGTCTGAGGTAAATATTTGTTACATACATTTTACTTCTATTATGTGGCTTAACAAACTCCATTAAGCGTTTTATCAAATGTACGGATCCAACGATGAAATAAATTACTAATGCGGAGTTGAGTTCAGGCGAATGTTTAACTGTCTAAGGAATCAATCAAAATTGCGTTAATTAACATTGCCATGATAAATACGTTCTAAGCAAATGTTGACTTCTATTGAAATGTCTAAATATTAACTTAATTAAACCTCATTTTAGAGCGATACTAGCAAAATTTTATCAGCAGACAAAACTGTTTCTTCACCAAAAAACATAATTGCATGTGCATACGAGATGAGAAATTATACTTTTAAATGTGAATCAATATATGCAGAAATTTTCAACATACTTTATCTACTGCACAATTTTTGATGAATTATTTTGGCAAAGAATTATTCTGAAATTTATTTAAAGATTCGTTTCTAGATTTTTGTTAACAAATTTTTGAATTTTAACAAGTAAAATGATTTGTAAAATGATTATGTTGCACGGTAAAACTGTAATGCATTATGATTGTCCTAAAAAGTAATTAATTGTTATTTATCGATTTTCTTGGTTAATAATTGAAACTTCTTAACATTGAATTCAATCTTGTATCAGAATAAACAGTCACATAATTTGTTGCCATATAATTTTTAATCTTTTTATGAGGCTTATCCATTGTGTAGCATGCTTAATATTCAAATAATGTCGCATGACTTTCTTTTTTAACGACAATGGCACAGGCAGTAAGTGTCAAGTTACAAAGTTGAACATTGATGAATATCAGTTTCATTTTCTTCGTTCTGCTAAAATGCATACTTAAAATGCAGGTGAGGAAGGGGAAATTTTAGAGCGAGCTTCCAATATAAAATTAAAATTTTGTACGTTCTGTAGAAATAAAGTTAACTTAATTTTTCACAAATAACAATATGATATTAATTTTTTTTTAAAACAATGTTTCAACAGCAATAATTTTTTTAAAACTTATTTATTGAACGTAAAAATTCAAAATTTTTGTCAACGAGTGTATTTTATTATAAACAATTCGGCAAATATTGTTACATTCAAAACATTGTGCTATATATAGATCAATAAGTCTATTAGGATTCTTGTCAATTTATGACCAGGCAACCTGATTACTCGTTACTACGTCCGTGATAACATTTTGATCGAATTCATAATCACATATTGGCTAATTTTCGGAAATAACATACACTAATATGAATACCCAACTTTGATTCGATTAAAGAATTGTCTGATCACTTTCTTCTTTCATCCAAATGATCTTAAATATTGTACTAGGAATTATATTTTTATGCCTTAACAAACTTTCGAAACTGTATGGGACTTTAAAATCCGGTAATAAATCATTCCACATTTACAATTTGTCAACTAAAAATAAGTTCTCAACGAGAATGGATAAAAAACTAAAATTATATCGAAACAAAGTGAAACTTTTTCATTATACCTGACGGTACTCTGCAGTAAAAGAGGAACCTCTCGTAAGAAATACATATATATTTCAAAATAAAATGCAACCTTCAGTTTTCCTTAACGTTAATTTCAAAACCACACAATCCATATTTTCGCTTCACCTGCTCTGTCATCATTTATTGATAGAGAGTCACCGCCACGGTATAAAATTCCACAGCGATTCGTACACATCAAACGTCACATTTTTATTGCAATTAAACATCCATTCGTGGCTAAATTCATTTCGCAATTTTTCTCGCAATCGCTACAATATGCGCGGTTCTACGCCATCCGCATATAAAAATCGCGGAGCTTCGAGTTCGATGATCCCCTGATCCCCGAAGAAAGCGAGACTTCTTTCTGAAATATCCTCACTTTTTCTGTACTGTCTGCTACGGCCTGAGTTAAAAAGGTTATCGTATTAGTGCGCACAATCGTTTCCGGCGAACAACTTTCGTTGGATTTAATAAAAGAAGAAGTCGTTGTCCGATGGGACTCATCGCTCTTTATCTCAGTTCCATGCGACGTCAAACTTGTTAACGTTTTATATGCAGTCGAAATTTAACCACAACATGTTCAAGACTTTTCATTGGTTACCCAGGCATCGATCAATATGTCGATTCAATCTAAATTGATGAGTACAGCCGTTCCATAAATAACATTATTTCTACACTAGTTACTTTACCATCTCAGATTGTAGTATTCAGCAAAACTTCAATCAAGGTCGAACAATCTACAACTACACTGAGAAAAATTTTACATAGTAATAGTTGAGGACAGGGTACTACTAATTTTTTTTAGTTGTATTTATTACTGAAAATATAAGTTCTTTCAACTGTCATCAAAGTGCATTCGACTATCATTGCAGTAAAAACAACTAATTTGTCGGTCGTTATGGTATTTAACTAATTTTTTAGTTGATTTTACTTCTTAAATTTCTCTCAGTGTACTTTTTTTTCGATGATTCTGACATTTATCAATTAGATTTTCGAATAACATTTTTTTAAATAGAAAAAAAAAATGTCGAGGATAATCCGATACTATGAAAAGGTAAAAAAATTGGATGAATATTCAGATGAAATTAAATCTTTTTTTTTTTTCTTTTGGTATTGCGGTATGAATGAATTAAAGTAAGTATAAGTAAAATAAAAACGTTGAATCTAAATTTATTATGAGAAGGGAAAGAGAGTATGAAATGTCAGACGGCCATGTTTATAGGCAATATTCTTGCGTGTAATAGTAAAACGACATAAAATTCCCATATAGTATGGTTGCAGTACACCAATGGCTCAGCCATCAATCCATCATTTCACGCTACCGCCTTTTGATTGGTGCTGTGCAGAGATCCTCGAAACTTACTTAAGAAGCTCGTATGGCCTTTTTAGGGTTCTTTCTTGGAACGATAAAATAAATTGAATTGCCATTTTTATTCACAGAAAACTACTTCTGTTGATAATGAAGTAATTATTTTCATTTTCACTGATTTATCTTTATGTTTATATGAATGTTTATTCAATGACATTAATTTTGTTTAACGTAGTAAAATATTCGCTTTATTGTGCATAATGTGTTTTATAAATTAACTTTTAAATTATTTTTTAAAGGTCTATTGACTTTTTAATGAAATAGGGCGAGAAATCTGGGGTAAAATTTGAGGTTTACACAACACCAGTAATCAATATTTTTAGTACGTCTGTTATTTCGGTTTTACACACATGAATATTCCTTGCTTAATTACAGACGTAAGTTCTCCTTTACGGGAAATATCACATTTATATGTTATAATAGGATGTTCGTGTAAGCCTGGGATAAAGGTATGGACAAGTGGATCAATGATGAAAGCCGTATAATTAAATTACTAAATTGCTGGTGCTAATCACGTGACTAACTACTGTGTTTTACTATTTGAACCTTTCTCTCTCACACCATACTAACTTCATCAAATAATTATATAAATTTTATAAAATTAATTACGGGTTTCAATATTAGCAAACAATAAATCATTATGATTAAATTCAAACATTTTTTGAAACGACAATCTTCGCGCTAAAAATAATGAACTCTTGTTTAATTTGGTTGAACTCTATATTTTTTGAATAAAAAAAAAGTGGTAACGAATATGAATGAATCTGTTAAGCAAACAGAATTTTATTTGACTTATCCTTGCTGAATTAGCTTTGTTAAACAAGAGTTAGTTTTAAACAATAACGTGATTTAATGTCGTAATAAACAAATAATGTTTCTGTAAATAATTTAAACAGTTTTACGATAATAGGAGTCATATATGAATTCATATCAATACAGGATGAATAGTTGGATGAAAGGAAAAGAGAGGATTTATCGTTAAAATGCTTACTTTTTCTTTCAAATATGAGAGACGTATGATATTTTTTACATAAATTCCCAATAAAGCAAAAAAAAAGTACACAGCACAGTTAAACACTGGCATGTATAAAAATAGAACGTCTTTACATATTTATGTAAATATCTGTTTTCCGATATATTCATCATTTATATGATTCATAAAATATGGATGTTCTTTTATGTGTAATCTGCCTTCGTGTTTTTATATTTGGAATATAAAACGCCAGCATGTTATAATTGATAATAATTACAATTTAGTATAAAAAAAAATTTGAGAAGGGCAAAATTTATTGAATCGAAATGAAGTTAAAAGTAATATTGCATTTACAGAAAATAATTTATCATGTAAATTTTTTTGGTAGAAAAAACTTTGAAATGATACATTGCTTGAACATGTTGAACATCGATCAAAAACTGGAATACAAGTTTATCAGAGCAATTGACTTTGGAATGTCATAGATTTTCTAGACCCTCGTTCGTAATAACGATTAGCAACGACTTTGATTGATGTGCTAACCAAATAATCGTCTATACGTTAAGCAAAATCTTTTATCAATTGATAATATACATACGTTGGTTTCATTGCAGATAAATTAATTTCGCACAAATAAAGAAAGTCGTAATAAAATCCAAAAATGAAATAACCCAATTCACGGTTCAAAGCAATTCAGTTTTAACGTCTTTGTGATATTTTCTTTTGCCCCCAATTGTATGCATATTTCAATTGTGAAATAGGGACACTTATCTCGTGCCAGAGAGACCTAATAATTATCCCTTCTCAGTCGTAGACTTTTCGATACTATGCTTACATTTTGAATTGTAACACTTCAAATGCCAAGGTAAAAGTGGAATTATCGACTTGTTTCCTCATTAATAATGCAACGTCATGGCAAATTATTTAATTAGGATACAATGTCGCAAATTGTTAAGCAATGGAAAAGGCGTATTCTGGATTCAAACGAACGTCATCTTACAGGCGAGTTCAGTTCCAGCAAAAAGTGGGTTGCAAAGTCATTAAAGCTTACATCGTCGAACTAAATTTTCTTTGTCAGCATTTATTGAAATTTATTCTTCGTACTTCGCGTTCCTATCTGTGCATTAATATTTATGTGTCTTCAGGTTTCGTCCATCATCTTTAACAGAGTTACTAATTGCTTTTTATAATTCTCATCGCTATAAATACGGGAATTGCTTTACGAGTTGTGCACTTGTGATATCGCTTTCTTCGCATGCCAGCTCGTTACGTGAATTTCAAATTTAATTCGCAAGAGTAATTGAATTTTTCATTTCACCCGATGCTTTTTCATCCTGACAACATACATTGTGTGCCTTTTCATACGAGAAAATATTGCCCTTCCTTTGGCACCTTACACATCCACGTATGTGATGGATTAAAAAATACATTTCGAAATATTTCTTCAAAATGTTATTTCAAATCTCAGATGAAAAAAACATCCAACCACTTTGAGATTACACTTGTTATAAATAAAGTATTAAATGAAATTTCATGAATACCTTATGCACTCAACCTTATATACCTTATATACTCCCGATAGGGGTTGCAGGACCTTGTCGTGGTTCGGGAGCTCAAGCAAGACAGCTTACGGGGGGGGGGGACTTCCGGCGTCATCGGCTAAGGGAAACCTATGAATTGGGTATTTCTCCCTCAGTTGTACGTTCAGGCAGGGAGATCCTATAAACGGACGGAGCTTCTAACCCCGGCCTCTACTGTGGACAGTCGGATTCACCTGGAAGAGGGGAAGCTTTGTCTTCTTTTCTCATAGGTGACTCTGGTGGATTTAAGGCTGTTGAGCGACTAAAAAGCAACCCCCCGATGAGATAGTGGTGCAGCTTACTCATCGGGTATTTCTTTCCTGGCGTGGAGGCTCTGTACGTCGTGTCGCTAACGGTTCCTTTGGGATACCAGGCGACCTCCCATCGTAATTAGCCTTACCCACATATGCGGGGTTCTGCGTGGATCGACCTCTTTTTCCTAGCTGCTCGTGGGATCAACATGGCAGATTTAGATATTCACTCAACAACAACGACTTGCATTTTACATAATGCAATTCTTTTAATATTAAAAAATTTCATTGTGAATTTCTGTATTTTTGCGAAATGCATTGGTAATTACGAGATAACGTTGTTTGGATTTGGTGTAATTTGGTTTTGTCGTTTACTACAACATCTCAAAAAAGAGTAGTAATTCATGCTGTTGTTACTAAAGGTTTGTATGCGCACAGGATGTTAGAGATAGTACCATTCAGGATCCGTCAAAGATCTTCAAACAGACGAGCGTGTTTGAATCTCGGATTGTCAATCGTATTTAAATCTCTTATTCATTTCCAATTTCCAATGGAAATCTCTTTGTTATAAAAAGTTATCAGATGGAATATCACTACCGTTATTCATAACCCTAGTGAAACAATATTTGAAACCCTTCATTGCTTCACGTCATATCCTTTTATCGTCCCGACATTTTTTTTTTTTTTTTCAATGACAGCAACGACGTTGGTTCATCAGAAACCTTCATCAACTGTGCAATTGAAGACATTGTTAAACTAATACAGCAAATGCAACATCGAGCGGCATTTGGCGCCGTTCTTTTGCGTCATACGTCGGTGCTACAGGGCATTTGCAATCGAGGTCTGTGATTAACGACACGAGCCTTAATGCGTGTGCACCTTTCTGAAGTGTATCAGATTTAATACGAATGTTTTTTTAGCCGACGTGCCACCCACCCATTGGCCACGTTGACACCTTTCAACCCTATCCCTATACCTGAAACGATACGATCGATTACAACATACCAAGACTATGATTAATGACGAAGCTGTTTCTAAGAATGAGGACATCCTTCTTCCCTTCGCTTCTTCTCTCTCAAGTATATCGATTTTTGTTGAAAGACAACAATATATAGTCAGTCGAACAGACGGAGATAGGCTCAAAAGAACATTGCAGACAATGAGGATAAACACATTGTTTCCATGGCATGATGGACTTCATGAACTGTTGCCAAAACGGTTTCTTGGCTACCTCAATTCATTTGCATTTAAGTCGTTGCAGACTTTCGTCAGTGATCTGCTGACGGTTCGTATATTGAGAAAAATTATGTCTTTGAAGTGCCGCTATGACCATGATATTTCAAGGATTTTTTTAGAAAAGATATTTATTTTTAGATTTATATAAACTTCGAACACACTGAAAAAATAAAAAAAGGTATTTGTACTACGTCATTTTATATTAAAACGTATGAATCGACGTTTTAAAACTACAAACATTCATATAACGTGCGCCATTTTTAAATGACTTTATTTTTTGAGATACTAATGAACCTTAGAAAATCAGTTGCTGAAGATATCGATTTTTTTAATTAATTTTGTTTCATTATTATTTATTGTTTTAAATATTTATTTTTTTTTTAATTATCGTTGAAGTGATGTATCTGTAATAATGTTTGAAAAAGTAATGTATCAAAGTTTTATAAATAAACTTTGAATGAAAATGAATTCAGGAATTGATTCCTCTTTAAGGGTTTACTTAAGAAGTAGGATACTTGGATAAAGAAATTCGAAGAAGAATGTGCTTGACACAGTGACTGTAATTAAAATTAATTTTATGCGAGTTTTGAATTAGGTTTAGCTAGCAACAACTTATTGATCGAGCGATTAAAACACTTAGAACGATATTATTAACATTTTTATTATGATCACTGATTGCACAGCGAATCAATTTTCCTTTGTTGTGTATTCGTCGTGTTCGAAAAATTGGGTCAATAACAAGCACACGAATCTTTACAATCGACCGAAAAGTGTATCGTGAAATTTCCGGCGGTTTTCTAATTCACAGATTAAAGCCCCACGGCATTTACAGTCCGAAACCATTGCGATCGGATAAAAATATTTTTCGAGCAGTCGTCTGCGAAATTGGACACCGCTCTTTCACTCGTAAATCTGGGAAAGTCAATAAAATGTTAATAGCGCTTAATCTAATCTAAAGAACGAAAGAAAATCTGCAACACCTTCTGGTTACAATGCTATTTAATTCGGTAACTGCTCCCCAAACATTATTTAATGACCGTAAAATGGGAAAGAAGAAATAAACGTATATTTACACTGATATAATGACGGTCTGAATCGTTTGATTCTAAAATAAAATTTTAAAGTGCATTTTTTAGCGGTTTTCTTTTGCTTTTTTATTTTATTCTGGTGAAGATGATTTGAGAAGCTCGATATTTTGTTAGGATTAATTTCAAGGAGCGTTGATTTAATTATGTGGTTGAAATTAACATTTCTAACTTCGTCATGGAAATGAAATACAGGATTATATGTGTAATCGAAATAATCAATTGGTAGATTGGTATTGTAGATCTGCATATTGTGGTAGAATCCCGAATTGCAAATCGAATTTGTGAAATTCTATTGGATCAGCCCTTTGAATGACTATGCGCAACAGCAAGTTCAAAGGCGAGGATATGTAAATGGATATCAGTAATATTCGTCATAGTTCATCAGATTTTGTCATTAATACTTCTGAAAAAATATAATTTAACTCGGAGGGACGTTGTATGATACAATGATTCAGGCAGCTAATATATTTATAGTTTAACCTCGAAATAGCTATTGTTAACCCTTAAAGTTTAACCTTTAAATTTAATACGTAATTGCGTGGAATTACCTAGTTCCCAGAATTATTAGAGACCAAAGGCTGTAAGCTCGAATTGTTGTCACGCAACCGTTGCCCAAACGTAACTATTTTCCACGTCATCTGGTAAAATGTTCGTCAACGCATTTTGTCAATTCATTTTAATCCCTTCGATATTAAGCTCATCACAATAATCCTGTCATCAAAAAATAAAGTTACACGATCGACGATTAATTTTTCGATTGCTAAAATAAAATTCTTATATTTATTTCTAAAATTAAAATATTCATATCAATTTATAATAAATCATTAATTAAAGAATTTGTAATTTAATTCAATTTTTGTTAGTTAATTTTTATTTATTGGAGCTTTGAAGAGTACGCGAATGATTTTAGAAAGATTTTATAATTATAAATTCATTATGATGTTTATATGTAATTTATTAAATTCATGTTCTTAATAATTAATGTAAAGATGAATTAATAATTAATGCTAATGGATAACGAGTTCCCATCCCGCTAATGCGTCATTTGACATTTTCACCAACAAAACGCGCTTCTGATTTTCCTTTCGTGTCTTTTCGCCCTTGATATACTTATCACGTCCTTTTCTACGTCGATGCTACCTATCTTTATCGCGTCAGATATATCGTAACTGCATAACCATGAGTCTTAAAATGCCGATCTGAAAAGTGATCGGATATTTAAGTTACCTTAAAACTGTAACAAAATGGAAAAAATAACGAGCTTCGTATCTTTGATACCAGATCGACAATGTTGGCAAACGTATCGTTGGTAGAAACTTGAGAGCGAAAAGAATAGTATACCGTTTTTCTTGAATACGTTTATTTATAACTTATTAAAATTTCATATGAAACTAAATATATCAATGAAAAATGAACAATTTTTTTCATTTAAAAAAAAAAAATTAAGTCAAATTATTTTTGCAAAATTAAAAAAGCCTTTGAATGTATGAAAAGTTGTGTAATAATAAAACTATTCATTTCAGATAAAGAGTCAGAAATACTGTTTCCGATTTTTCCACGTAAATCCTCCTGGATGTATAATGATAAATTAAAAAAATTGCGCCTTCATAATATTCTTATAAAGATCAATCAAATTGTTTTCTGGAAGAAGTATTCAAAATGATTTAATTCTGAATAGTAGCCTGGAATGAATGGATTTCGAGATGAAAGCACTTTCAGATCGAAAGTACTTGGACGAAACTAAAAATTTTGTAATAACCGTAACAAGTTCATGGCGATACGATGCCAAAGTTTTCGGCCGAATGTACACCTATGATGTACATCAGTTTAGGTTTTCCCGAAAACTAATTAAAATGTAGGATAATTATTATGTCTTCATTTCAAGCTGATCACATTTCATGCACCGTAACTTCAATCTGTATCTTTTCAAGCTTAATTAAATTTCATGAATGTAATCGTGTGACACAATTTCGTTTATTTAGATCGAGAGATTTGTTATATATGTTTATGTTTGAACAAAATGTCTCGCTAAGTACGATTGCAACAGTTTTCACGTGAATTAAGACACTTTACGGCTCGTCTTCAGTTCATATTTTCCTAGTTGATAATTATCTACTTTAAGTCAATACCAAATTAGGAACAACACCGAATTGAATTCTTGCGATTGTAAATAATTTTTTTTTTTAATTTCAAAATTATTCTTTGAATAATTTTAAATCTCCAAAAAGTAGAATGTTTTCAGATATCTTCAAAAAAATATATTCCTTAAATTGAAACAAAAGTTAGTCAATGAAAGAAAAAGCTTTTTTAACATTTCAAATTCCGGAGGAAGGAAAAATTTACTGATATTTTTAACGGCGTATTTCGTCATAATTATTCAGAGCACAAGAAATGTTTAGTACCATTTTTAAATGTCATCGAGTACAAATACCATCTGCAATCACGTAATGGTTCAAGCAATAGTATATTGCAGTCACACACAACCAATTATTCTTGCGGGTGTCTTAATAACAAAGTCACTTTTCTTAATAGAGGGTGTAATAATTAATCACCTTCATTATAATTCACGATTTTAAGTGCACTACTTCATTCGCGATTCATTAATTATTTCACTTTATAATTCACTTATTCTAAATAAGAATATAGGATTTGTAATTACGTTTCCTCAAAAATCGATCCGTTAATGCAGACAATTTCATTCAGCGGTGTGCAAATTAAAAAGTAATTGTTAAAGTTCAACAACTTGTACTTGAATGATTAAAAAGTGTGTGGAAAATGTAATTAATTTTTTTACTAATTTAATTTACATACATTTGAATGTCATTGTATAAATGAATATCATTGTTTCCTTTAAATGATATATTTTTTATTAGTCAAAAGTTCGACAATGTTATTTTATTAAAACCTATGTTCTAATTTGGAAAGAAAGTTTTGTCCCTCTTACAAATGTTGCTCTTACATTTGCATCGGCATTATTTCTGTATTACATTCCTCCGGTAGTATTTAAAAGTTTGATTAAATGTTACAACAGTTAAAATCACGCGTGTATATTCTGAAGTGAAGTTTCCTTAATGTATTTTTAAGATGACACTTTAATAATTTTCCCATTAGAATTTCATATTTTTTTGATAAAATGAATTTTTATTAAAATTGACGTTAACGTGCATTTAAACATTGTGTAATTAAGTAAAGTCGATTTTACAAATACATTTCTATTACAAAGGAATACGTATAATTATTAGGAAAACAAATTGTTCCTTAGAATTGTTTTCGAACTCTGAAAAAAAAATATAAAAAACAATTATTCGTGTTGTTAAGGTATTAATTTATTATCGTACATTCATATTTTCAAATTGTTTCTACGTAATTTACGATTCACATGAAATAAATATTCGTATCTCCAGCTTTATTCATGACATTGTAATTTTTCAAACGCGTTTTTTTTCTAGTGACCAAGGAAATCGAAGTCCTAATGACCATCCATTTCTTGTTACCTATGGAATGTATGTTACCGCTTCGATCAAACTTCATTCGTGGTTTTTGAGTCTAAAACCAATTGCAAAAAAATTGAAGAAAAAGTTGAGCCAGACACGAATGGCAGGTCGAAGTCCCTTTTCGAAACATTCCTCGTTTAATTTATCGATCACTGAAAGTCGTGACGATGCTAATTCCATAGTACATTCATTATTCAGACGTAAATTACACGATCGGGATCTATGCAGATTCTTTCATAAACCATTTACCGTTTGTCGCATTGATAAATCACAATTTTTGTCCTGTTTTCGTTTTATTCGATTACTCTTACGTCTTGCGTTGCTGCGAGAGGGGAAAAAAGGAACTCTGCAAACTGAGCCATCGGCACGTTTGTACTTCGTTCTTTTGCGATCACCATTTTTCATGCTTCCTTTCCGAAAAGATATAACATGGAATTTTCCCCAACAGTGTATCATTTTGTCAAATATTTGCTATTCGCTACGATCGGTATTCTATCTCTCATGCAAAAATTCAATGCGCCAAATTTCCTAAAGTTCAAATACTGTTAGGTGTTACGTTTTTTCACCGGTAACACATTTACGAGTTAAGATTACCTGAGATTGTTAAATTCTAAATAAAGATTAGAGTGGATTGGATTGGAAAACATAAATAATGGAAATTGATATTGAAGTAGCTTTACAATTTTCAAAAGAAATTGGCCACAATTGACAATACGTGTTGTAAGTTACTGTTTGCGGCATACAATAGTGTTTGATGTTACAAACTCATTGCTTTCAGTAAACGATATTCGTCTGTTATTCCTCGGAACAAAATAAAGAAATAAAAGGAATAAAGATTACTCTTGTTTTTTTCTAATACATTAGATGAAAAGAAATAAGAATTGTCCTCACATTCGTTATTACTTTATTGTGTTTCCTTGTATTACAGTGGTATCTTGGATTCTTTCGACATATAGATGTAGTCTTATTTTACAGGATTCTGTTGTTCGTAAAAGAAAAATTTTATCAACTGCACACTGAAAAAAACTGTCTAGTTCGATTAACTGACTACTGCTGGAATCAATTTAATGTCATTTGAAATTTCAGGAAAATGTTATAACGTATTTTTTTGTATAAAATATAATATCGAATAGTATAAATCTTCTTTAATTTAATAACTCTTAGAAATTCAATTTATATGTAATAACGCATGCTTGTTAACAGTGCGTTGAAACGAGTGATATGTTTTCACGAGGTATACCCTGCAAGCTTTAACTTATTTCAGTTCAATAACACCAAGTAGGTAACATTGTTACATAATATATTATGCTCCTGAATAACTGAATTACGAGATACTTATATGATATAATTATGTCTTATTATGTAAAATTAATGAGAGTATTTATTTTCATAAATTAATTCATCATAATTTAGGTTACTTATTCTTTGGAAATGTGTATGGATTTTAATATCTGTGTAAAGAAAAATGGGTTGAATAGAATATTTATTTTAAAGTTTGTTGGTTCTATATAGCGTAATTTAATGACACATTCATATTGAGTGCAGAATATTTATAACTTAATTTCTCCTAAACAAAGATCGATTATTTAAAAAAATTAATCAAACAAATTAGATTCTTGTTTCAAGAGTTTTTTTATTCAAACGATCTATATTCTGTGCTGAAACTACGAAAATTTAGTTATATTAATTGTCAGTAATTAAGTAAACATTTTAATTAATTACTTAATTGCATAATTATTCATGAAATTGGGATTTCATTAATGAATCAATTGTTATGCCATCATTGTAAAATAAAGTAATTGATTTACGTTAATTACAAAATTATTGTATGATCCCCAAACACTTTGGGACAATTTTATTAACACGAATTAACATTGGCTTTAATTCATTATTACAAAATTGATCTCACTAAAATTACACAACTGATTTATTTTTAATGGAATAAAAAAGGAAATACTAAGATGAGAGAAAAAGATATCACCATCAATTAACACATCAATTCTTTCTTTTTCAATTATAATATACATTAATAATGGTCTCTTTTAAAGAATCTTATAAATTTGAATTAGAGATTGCGATGAACCTAGATAGCGTTAGTATAAAAGTAACGTAATTAAATGCAAGTTAAACGACACACTTTAGTGCCTTGCAATCGTTACACGTATGCAAGGAAACATTACATTAGTCATTAATGTGACTTATGCCGGACACATTTCACACCCGCTCTACAAAGAACTAGTTAAATCTATGCACAACAAAATTACTTTTGTTTTATAGTTTTTTTTTTTTTTATGTCCTTTAAAAAGTTACAGCTACACTGATACACTGAGAAAAAAAGTATATTAAAATTTAAAATAAAGTATAAGGAAACGTGACTATATGCAAGCTATATATAAGAAAATTTCTGATAAAAGTTATAAATTTTACAATACTGCATGTGAAAATGTAAAAGAAGTATTAGACATTTCCAAATATACTTTGTACATTTTCGTATACAGTATTGTAAAATTTGTAACTTGTATCAGAGTTTTTCTTAGTGTTTACATAC
>JABFQA010000740.1:0-17160 GCA_022817065.1 Probaryconus sp. ZL-2020 | reverse complement strand
TTTTCAATTAAAGTTCAGGGAAATTAATTCAGTTTTAACTGAATCTGTGTGCTAAGGTTTTGTATTGCCAACAATGAAGCTCTGGGCTACTGTTACGAATGACTAGGCGATGGGTTAAAATTACACATGATGAAAAGGGTTGATTAGGGACTAGGCGCGAGGGTCGAGCACGTCAGGACGAACGGTGGGGTCGAAAGATGCTGGACTGTAGCACGTTGAACGTCAGAAAATCCTGCAACAACGTCGACCTCGAAGTCGGTAGCAGAGACGTACGAGGCAAATGACAGCGACATGATTGATCGCGAAGTTAATTGTATGATCGATGATTTAAGTTCATCAATACCTCACAACTCCTCCAAATGGGATGCGAATGTGTGTTCTCCTATACGCTTGGCAACGCAAGGGTTGCCATTAATAATTTCACGTTTTTGCGTCTTATCGGTAGAAAAGTATTTCAAAAATATCCCAAGAATTAATGACAAGGATATCGTAAAGAAAATAATCACAGCTAATTAACTGTATTTCCTTTTTAGATAGTTTATAAAAAGAACATAATTTTTTAGGGAGTGAAAGAAGATATATTTCTTGTTAATCTTTTTTTTTCTGAATGGTTTAAAACTCTATGGGAAATGCCAAATTACGAAGCACTTGGCACAAAGCGATAAGAAGTGGTAATTTTTCGTGATCGTGGGTAATTGGGTTGTATATCGTGCGATTTGGGAATAAACGATGGAGGACGAAAGAAGGAAGAATTGAAACAGGACGGTTACATAGGAAAGCAAAGGGTTGGTTCACAATGTATGTTTAATATACGGTCGGCACGTGAACGTAATACCACGTGTAAATCATGCGAACAATGTCTTAATGTCCCGGTCATGCGACGCCCACTCAACTCTAAAGACAACGGGTATACGCAATACAAGCTAAGGAGAGGACGTCTTTCCGGATATTCAAAGGGTCGAAGGAATAAATTAGTTGCTCAACTTAACACCCCCGGGAGAACTTCTCGTAAGAAACTTTTCTTTTCATGCCTTCGAATGAAGCATTAAACAAATTTGGATTACAATTTTTTAATAAAACTCTTGTGCTTTGGATTATTTTTTGACAAACAACTTTTACATTGTATTGGCATATCAGTTTTCAAAAATTACTTTTTTTTATTATAACAATGATTTTTATTTAAATGGATTCTTTCGATATTAATGTACGTTGTTAAGAAGTATAGATGGACGAGAAAATAAGGTTTTGATAGTAGGCGTGACTAGAAACATAGTTTCCCTGCAATACCTTAGTAAAGGAGAAAACAAAAAAAAAAAGGGTATTTTCCCTCTTCACGTTTACGCCATTTAACTTGCAAATCCGACTACTGGGACATGTTGATATATCTTTTGAGCATGTGTGGAAAGTTGCGAGGATCCTACTGTGTAAGGAAGAACGTATTCAGTGGCAGAAAGGACGAACAAAAAATAGATAGTAGCTTGTGAAAAATCCGACGCCAGAAAGGTGTTGCTTCAGAGATTCTTTAGAAAGAAAATCATCGCTCAATTTCATATGAATTACAATCAAAATATTTGATTGTAAAGCCGATAGAACACAATATAATTTTTTACTTAAAAAAATATCAACAAATTCAATAATCCAAGTGGTTGCAATCAAATATTTCGTAAAAGAAGAAAAGAGTTGGTTTACGAGAATAGCGAAATATCTTTTATGCGAATCCTCATTTTCGCGACAAATCTTAGCTTCTTAGCAATACCTAGTCCCAAGGGTACGTGGGTGATAATCGATCGTAAAACTGAAAATGGCAGACCATTAGAGGTCCTGTATTGGTATGAATCGATGTCGAGATCCCATCGGCAGAAAAATAAAGCTTTCTTTTTTTTTTTTTTTTTTTTTGCCAAAAGGAAACTATTAAAGAAATAGGGATAGAAGAAGATGAGCCTTCGGGCCATTTGTTTATTGCAATAAATCATGGAATCAACGCGTGGGGTAATTTTATTATTCATATCAAATCGTAATTCTGATGGTTAGGAATATATGGCTCGAAAGGCGAGCTTCTTAAAAAGCAGTCATTCTTCTTAACTACCCATTTCTCAAGGAACCTAACATTTTCATCCTCGTCTTTTGGCTGGTGCAACAAAAATCCCGTCTAACCCCTCGACTCGTAATCGTATTCCCATTTTAAATATATTCACTGCTAAGAACAGTCGTATCTCTTACGTAAGGAGCATATAAGAAAACGAGAGAGAATGGTGAAAAAAAAAAACACGTATAGGGCCATTTCAAGCTCGTAAGATACAGAGATTACAAGGAGAAGGGCCAAGTAAAGAGGATTCGCTGCGAAAGAGAAATCTCGACACAAGATGTTGTTCGAGAACCCTGCTTAGTGGACATCGAGATTTACACGCCGTTGTACATAAGAGGTACAAGGATTTCTCGTAACCTTCACATAGGAGCGTAATCCTTTTTGTACGCAATTCAGGAAAAAATGGGTCGCAGGAAAATTCTGCGACATTTTCTCGTGTATTTCCTGTACGTTTGTTTATGAACGCGATAACGTTTGAAAGCAATTAGCGGTAACGATGCGAGGCAGGCAATTTAGTAGCAATTTAAAAGCCCATTTAAATGCATATTTCGTCGAAGACGAAATATCTTGCGTTAAAGTGAAAGGGAAACTGGAAAGTGGAGAACAAAACGAGGAGGAGGAAATGTTGCTCTCCAGACATTCAAATGTATAGTTAAAATCCTCTGGATTTTGTAATTTATTGAAAGATTATACAGAGAGGAAAATAGTGAAAAATAAAACAACCTAAATATTATATGATTCATTGTCTATTGTCTGTTCAGCAAAATTAATTAAATTATTTTTGTTACATAGATATTTTTGAACGACCTCAGGGGGAATAAAGTTTGTTCGAAATAAATAACGCATGAAAATTTGAAGATGTGCCGAGATAAAGCGTGTGAAAAACGACGCCATTAGTGTCCCCGGAAAGGCTCTGGTGCAGGCAATTTCGTCCTTGTAAATAAGTCTCCGAAGAAGAAAGAATAAGTAAATTAGGCTGGCCGACGTCGCTGATAAGAATTCTCTCGTGCATCGCTGCTTATTTAAAACCGAGGATCGGAGGACGTCAGCAAGGAGCCGTTACCATACCATCCTCCTTCTATTTTTTCGCCCTTGTTCCTCTTTCCTTTCAACGACCAAATTTTCACGTCTCTCGTTGCTCCTCGACCTGGCCATTCTCTCCACTTTGACCAAGTTAACGTTAAATCGACGTTACACGAGAGCGCAAAAAAAAAAAAAAAAATAAATAAACGGAGATAGAAGAAGAAAAACGGCGCAGCCTTTGTTTCGCTTTCATGAGATTTTTAAACGATCCGAAATGAGGTTTGAGCTTGCGAGGGTCGTAGAAGAACTTCGGGCGATTATCGTTTCAAGCGGTACTCTTAATTTCAGTCCTCCATCTTATCACGACGCTGTGAATACACAAAGGGAATATCCTTCGGAATGTTCTCGGTTCAGGCGCGAGTGGTACAATAATCGTTATGAATATGACACGGTGGCGAAAATAAATTTCACCTTACTCGCCATGTAAATTAAGATAAATCGCGCGGTTCGTATAGCGAGAGTGTATAAATTCCCGCAGATTTTCCTCCGTATAACGGAAGAGGGAAATGGCGAACATTTGTATCGCTTTGCCGTGCTTCAGCAGCGCCGGCACGCGTATCCTATGGCATCGCATTATTGCCTTTATAGCCAATAAAGGAAGGATGATGCGATCGATTGGTATACGCTTTGTCTATGTGTGTGTGCGTTTTTTTGTTGTTCCTTCTCGTATTCTGCGGACGTATCCCTTCGGCCGTTCGATATAGTGGAAGTAGCGGGGCCGATCGTAACCTACTATTATTGCTGTGGGTTCGTTCAGTCGGTCCTTTGAAGGTGTCGCGATTGGTTTCGGATGTCTGTATATAGTTCTGGGACTCCCCGGTCCAGTTACCCGATATTTCGAGATACAAAGGGGAAATACAAACTAAGCAACTCAGGGAAAGAAATTAGGAAAGAGACTTTGTTTAGAAATCAGGATTCAAGGGTCTCGCGAGGACCCGGGAAAAAGCTATTCCAACAAGAAAATAACACGTTGAATTATCAAATAAGAAATTACCATTTTGAAGGGTGGTTTATTTATTCGCAGAAATTTGGAAAGACTTTTTTGAGTTTGTGGAAATATTGAAAAAGGGTGGGAAATGGAATTGCAGAAATCGCGAGCTTTCGAGATTTACGTGGCCCTGGGGCGATAAGTTGGCCACAGCACCGTCATGCTCCTGTGATGTAATGGAACCACTCTGATTCCAATAACCATGAATCTATCAGACGTCAAAACGCAATCTCCACCTGAAAGCCCGCGGCAGCTGCGCAACGCCACCTTGGCCGACCACAAATCTCCTGGTATCTACGCCCGTACATCTGATACACTGTTGAGAACGACCTCTAAGAGAGGAGAAATGTAAAACAGCCCCCAAGGGTCAAAGTTGTGGTTCACCTTAACGCTTTTCAGAAATTAAAAGGGGATTCCTGTGTCTTACAACGTTGGTCAAAGATATTCCGTTTTCTCTTTGTAATCAAGAATCGTGTTCACTTTCTGATTTACTTTCACGAGATATTTTAATAATCTTTTTTTTTTTTGTTTTTTGTAGTTTTATAAAGTTTCTTTTACCTTTGAAGAGTTTATACTCTGACCGTTACTGACCGGTACGATTTCAAGTGGATTTCGAATTGATTCTTTTACATATTAGACCCCGAACGTGAAAGTCATGTTGAACGATTGTTGTTCGCAGTGAAGTTTGTGATCAAAATGCGAAACCCGTGACGTTTGTCAGCAAGAATAAGTTATTTATAGAAATACTTTGAAAATGTGATTGTGGGAAATCTTGCGCTCGCTTCATGAAACATTAATGGCATTTCAGACACCTTGTGGCAATGAAATAATCTCTACACACTCGTCTCTCGGCCTTCGCTTTCGTCTAGGAGTATAAAAACGACGGGAAAATGTAAGGGAAGAAGCGGATTGCTTGGAAAGGAGAAAGTTTCAAACTCGTAAACTTTTGGCAAGTTCTTACTCCGATGGGATTCCAGCGTCCGTCGTAGAATAAGTTGTATACGTCCTCTCTCTGTCGCTAAATGCTCTTAGTAATATATATCTTATACGCATTCAGCAATATATGAGGCTACAGTAATGATAAAAAATGCCAAGACTTATTATCAGTAATAGATGTTACGCCAAACAAAAAATTAATAAGCAAATATTTCAACTTTCAAATGTCGATTGTCAATGCATTTTCATAATCTCAGTTCTGCAATAATCATTAAAAATGTTAACAAATTTGTATTTAGGGCAGCAATAAGATTTTAAAATAGTAAACGCGTTGTTAGAATTTTATGTTATAATTTGGACAGACTGTAAGACAAAAAAGAAAGAAAACGAAAGTATAAAAAGGAGACACGTGGCGTGGAAATGAAGGATGATGGCAATGACAGAGTTAATGCCGTACAAATGAATGCGTGGCAAGGCTTTGACACGGGATAATTTATCAACTTATCCTGTCGCGAGAAGCTTCCAAAACTGTAGGAGATACGAGAAATGTCGACCGTGATTGGGATAAAAATAAATAAGGCAATTGCGTCGCCTCGCTGGGCTCTTCAATCTTACTCTGCATACAGCGAAACGTTATTCGCGCGAGCTTCAGACCGATCTAACTGTGGCTTAACGGATTCCCATAATCCCCAAGGAATACGTGTGAAAAGAGCGTTAAGGGTTGCGCGTTTCTCGCGAATCGGGTTATCAGGCAACTTAGCCTGAAAAATATCGTCAAATTAGTTACCCTCGACGCACCGTCATTCAAACCCTCTCTTCTCGCAACAGATTTTTTCATTTAAGGACTTTAAATAATTCATTTTGAAATTCGAAATCTTATGTACAAAGAAATTTTTAAAGCAGAAGAAGAAGGAGAAGAAGAAGAAAAAAAAAAAAGAAAGACGGAAAAAACTTGGGGAAATTTGAGCAATCACTCTCGTGGAATGTACGGATTGAGCCTCTTGATCTCGCCTTTGTTGCTTCACTCTTCGCTTACCTTGGCGCATTCTTGTTTTTGTAAACGAATATTTCTTGCGCCAAGCTTTAGCTCCATGACGTCTTCAAGGCGGAAAAGAATTTCAATTTTTTGGGCCACAAGAAAAATTTTAAAAACAGTGGAAAAATTTTGTTTTGTTTTTTTTTTTTTTTTTTGTAAGCTTTTGTTCTGTTTCAGAAAAAAACAATCTAGCTTCGTTTCCAATATGCAAGAGTCCTGCGGGAGGCGACAGGGAAAAGGTAACAAGCTTATTTTGTCGCCCTTAAATAATAATTCCTCGAGAGCCTAATTTGAGTTCATCGTCGTCGCGAGTCATTCTGATTTTTAATCTGCTCCTAGTCGATTAATAATACATGAGACTCGAGTATTTATTCAGTGGCGGTTGGCTGTTTACACTTCGCATCAAATATGCAGGTGTCGCTCGGAAAGGAGCAACGTGGCGATGCGAGAGTGAGACCATCGGCAAAAGATCACGAGAGAAAGAGAAAACAACGAGTCAACGAGGGTAGAAGACACGAGGTGATTAGACGAGACGGGGAACTTCGGGAGCTTGGGTTTATTAACGATATCGCACGGTCACGAGGGTTGGGAAAGGAAAAGAAGGTTCGATAATTGACAGTGTCGTGAGAAAAACGACGATCCTGGACGATGCTAGAGAATCCTTCCATTATCTCGTATAATGCGCCTGTCACATAATGATATTTCGATCCTCCTTCAAATTATTACTATCATTCAATTTTTTATACCCCAAGTTCAAGAAACTTGGACATGAAATTTTGTTCGACTTAATGTTGAATTTAATTTGTTTTCTCGTTGATGATTCGACGGTCCGGTCGTCGCTATTTTCGGCTCCGGGAGATTCCGTTAAGGGATTTTACTGGTAGTCGTCTTTCGTCAAACGAAGGAAGCGGCTTTTCCTTGCGTCTGGAGCGACAAATATGGAATTTGCATATAAATCGAGTACTTCCATCTGTGCCTCAGCCGTGCCCACCGTCATTCGCGTGATACAGAAATGAAGAAGAAGAGAGAGAAAGTCGGAGAGATAGATTTAAACGAGAGCATAGGGAAAGAGGACGCTGCTACACTTTTTTCCGGTACCTTCTGCGGAAATACTAACCTCCAGATATTATTAATAACCCCCGAAAAAAAGAGATCGAACTCGTCTTCGTCAGCTGTCCCTGTTTCCTTCCATCTCTCTCTCTCTTTCTTTCTCTCAGTCCTTCATATCTGGCGATATGTTCGTTATCTCTCTTCATATCATAGGCTCTTTGACTTTCGAATGAGAAATAGGTGTACTGGAGCCAACGAAATCAATCTGCCATCCGCTCGTCGGAGGCAGGGGTGACTCGTTTCGGCGGCAGCGAGATATGCCACGACGATAGAGAAAAAGAGGAACCAATGTACATTTAAATTCAATTCCCTATCGCGCCGCACGTAGCACAGCAGGAAGTTTATCGCGTTTGGGACCAATTTGAAGAAAGGTAACGGGCAAATCCTGCTATGTTACTTGATTTCCTGGCAATGCCAAAAATATTTTTCCTTTTCTCTTTTCCTTCTATTGTAAGGTGCACATATTTGTCTCGTTATATATATATTTATTTTGCAAAGAATAATCTCTAACAACTTAACTGAATTTATTTGTATAAATTTTCTGCGCAAGAATAATCTAAGAAATACAAAAGAACGAATTACGATTTGTTCAATGTTAAAATCTATTAAAAAGTTAAAATCTCAATTTTGAACAAAAAGCAACGACGTCGAGTTTCACTTTTGTACACAATATCACGAAAAAGTGGGGAAAAAAAAAAAAAAAAAAAACTGAAAACGTCGAAAGCCTCTTTGTAACGGAGTAAGCTGAGGCTCTTAAATATTTTTAATCGTGAAAATAAATCGTTTGATTCAATTATCTGAAGCATCGAATTCGGCAGAGAGCGTCTCGTTTTCAACGACGACGGAAGGTAAGGAAAAAAGCTTTTCTTTGTCCAGCTTAAGAGTCTCAGAAGTGCGTAAGAGGCTTAAAGACTGGTTAAATACCGGAATGAAATTTAGAGCGATAGCGACCTTTTAATCGTTGCTTTCGAAACGACCCCAACATTATCGTTTCCATAGCCATCATTAACAATAAAACGAAATGCAATTTACTTATACCTTTTACCTTTTTTTAATAATTGCATAATTCGACTAGAATCGGTGAATGCTATGAAACGCATGCCCCGAAATAATTACAATCCATCCTCCTCCCCAACATATAATTACTACATATAACATGTATTGATGCTCCTTGTGAATAAAAATTTTTTCACTTTTCGCTGACTTAATTTATGGGATATAAAGCGCACGAATCTTTTCGGTTAATGGGTCGAGGAATAAGGTGGGAGGGGTCGAAGGAAGTTCGAGCCACCGCCACTACAGTTGGTTTGCCCTTTGTTACGAATACTTTGCTGGGCGACTGCGGTTTGACGGGACTCACCGGTACCAGCCCTCGACTCCAGGTCGTGCGTGTATTTAATTTGTAAAAGTATTTCGCAATTCGCGTGGATAAAGGTTCACCTAGGTTTACTTGTACTCTAACCTTTTCCCCAAGCTGTTGCGGCTACTTTTTCAGAAGGAGAATCCGAAAAATTCAAAGAGTTCCTTTTTATAAGATCCCACTTTTCAAAATATAAATTTAAACAATATTTTTGACTCTCGTAAATTGTTAACAAAATTGCCCTAATCTAATAGTCTTGACAAAATCAAAGAAAAAAATTATGCAATTTTTCATTTACCTATTTCTTTTGAAATGTAAGATAATTTGATTGTTAAAAACATTTAAGATAAAAAAGAATAATAACAGAAATTCCATTGTAATAACAAAATTCAAAAACAGTATCCAATGAATCCGCAGAAAGCGAGTCTCGCATTGTTCTGAAATAATATTGTAGGGTATAATACAGACACGCGTTTTTTATTGCCTGGAATGCAAACAAAAAATAATTAAAAAAAGCTTTACAGAAAAAAAGCCATCTCTGTAGCTCGTAAAAACCAATAAAGGTCTAAAGGCACGCTCGTCCGCGGTAACGGCGGTTGTGGCAAAGCCAGCTTGCTGCCAGCGATACACCTAGCTGGTCGAGCGAGAGGAAGAGTGTGGAGTACTTGCTAAAACAAACCCCCATAAAAGAGTGGTTCGCCGGTTGTACCACTGAGAAGTGGTAAAGAGGGAATTTGCAAGGGAAAACCGGAAGCTCTTGGTGTCAGAGGGTCGCCAGTCCGATGTGCTTCCTACTTGTGTGGGGAATCCGGCTAAGCTTTCTGTATCGTTCGCGATCCAGCGCCCTCCCCCTCCCGCACCCCACAACTTTTCCCTTTCCCTTACATACTCGAGAGAGCAGGATTCCGCTTTTCGTATGAGAAAAAGAATTTTCTGCTTTATTGTTACCAGATGCTTCATGGTGAATGAATTTACGGAGAAGCTGCGTGGAAATACGCCAAGATAAAGAATGTTTTTCATTAAAATTCTCCATTCATTACCGACTTATGTAACGTCACTTTTCTTTTGATGCTTTTCGTTTATTAGTTTGTTTGTAGTGATTTTGAAAATTTGTTTAAATGAAAATGTCAATTTAAAAATAAAATTTTTCTGTCACTCTTGAATATTTTCTCGATGAAGAAATAAAATTGCAGTATTTGATTTTATTATACAATTGTTTTTATTGGATTGAAATGAACACGAGATAAATATGAAGAATTTATGAAGAGGAGAAAAAGAGGAAACGAAAATTTGATGGTATAGATGGAGGATCCGCAGCAATGTGAAATAGGGAAAGAAGCATTGGGGTTAAAACGTTTTAAAGTAACCCCCCCAGTATTCTGGCGCAGTCACACGATACTTTTTAATTTAGTAAAAATGCGCATTCAAGTCGCTGAGTGGCCCAATGGTTAGGGTTAAGATTAGCGCAGAATGGGTAAAACTGGTTTTCGAGGTCCTTCTTCAATGGACTCTTACTTTGGCGCCAAAGGGGCGAAACGAGGGAAAAGAATTATAGAGGATGAGCGGGGCGAAACATCGAAACCATGAAATGGCATCCACAAGGCAAATGTCATTCCCAGGAACTGTAATTGACACGGATTTATCACCGAGAAAAGATTTTTCAATCCTATAAAAGATCACAGCTGTCTTAAGCAGTTCAACTTTTTTTTTTTTCACGGAACAATGATGGAGATTTGATGGTGATTCATTTGTGGAAAATCTTGATATTTAAGTAGATATGTTTGTTCACATAATTTTCAATTTGAGTTAAATTATAATATAATTTTTCAAGTTAATGACTGCAAAATTTTGCTGAGATTTTAATAAGATACAGTTTAATTAAAACTGTCATTAAATATGAAATATATTTGGATAATAGACATTTTTTATGTTTTGTTCTCGTAACTAATAGTTGCAAGGCGGATTATCGACTGATGCGTATTAAAGGAGACGGGTAGACCGCAACGGAATTGCTAAGCCGGAAGATAATTTGAAGTAAGTAACCGCGACAAATTCCAATATCTGGAGAAATATGCAGAACCGTGCGTCGTTGCCAGTCTCCGTGGCGTTCCTCGCGGTCGCGTCTAACCTGCGCCTTATTACGTTAAAGATACGAGAGTTTCAAAATATGTTCCCCATTGCTTGGCTACACGGTTGCCCATTTCTAAGATTTCACAAACTCTAATCCACCTCGCTCCTACAAAATTTTAACGCAATTAAGCCTCACCGCGTCAGTCTGGTGCTGTAATTTAAAATAAAATAAAGTCCAGACTAATCTAACCTGCTCGATTAAGGCTCGGCAAACTACTGATAGGACTTTCTTTCCGCATGCCAATTTCAAATTATTCGGCGCGCGTCACGGTTTGCATTGTATTGGGAGCAGTGTGCCCAGCGTAAAGTGATTCCCCGGTAAAATTTAATTAAAACAATCAAATTACGGAAGAAGAAGGCGAAGGCGACGGCTGAACCTTTCGAGGCCATGGCGCTGGATAAGATTTTCCTCGTTCGCCTTTATTTTCAAGACCCCGTTGTTCCTTCGTTCGCTCATTTTCTCATTTTCGCCAAGTTATTGGTTCGTTCCGGTATTTCGATAACAGTTCTTAAAACGAACAAAGTATTTAACGATCCAACAACAAACCAACCAAAGTCCACTCGAAGAACGAACTCAAGCAACTTCTTCTTTCGCCTCCTTGTAAGCAAAACATAAAAGATGCGTTATGAGAGCCTTCATTATTTTAGGAATTAAAAAGTATTTTCACCCCGCTGTATCCAGAACTCTAGATTCTTGGTATGCGACGAACGTGTCTAGTTCGTCCGGTCTCGGTTAGTTGCCTCCGGCTTACTTAGCAGGTAGTAGTACCTCTACTTTATACTTTGTTTACCCCTGATGGTATTAGCCCCGAGGGTGATTGCCAACCTGAGCTTTCGTCGTGAAGCTCTCCGTCCTCTTCGCTTTCAACCAGCTCCTCTCTCACCATCCATCGAGAAGCTTTCGATGTTCCCTGACACGACCAGCCACGATACCCTTAACTCAGAACCACGTGCTCGGAAATCTAACCATCTTGCTTCAAACTATCCTCTGCACTTATATCCTTCATTTCAAAACTTCTTTACTTGGATTTCATCATAGGTGCTTTCATTTTTTTATTTGTTGTAATCACTGGCAACCAATTCCAGAGTGTATTTTGACAGCATCCTACTTTAAGACGCTTAAGCAAATGATCTTCATCTATAAAATTAACGGTAAGTAACGAAAGAAATTGTTCATGAAGAAGTTCAACTTAATTATGGTTTTCAAGAGGTAGTAATAAGGCCGTAGCATTTGTTTCTAAAATCTTGAAATTGACTCTATTATAATTTGTCCGTCACGTTCTGCGACACCATCTAACTTTAAGGCGCTGGAAGCAGATGGTTCTCTTTTTCGGAGTGAATTTACAGGGAAAAAAAGAAAGAGATAAATTTTGCAAAAGAACATCTCGTCAACACTATTAAGTCGACCTGGATGAAAATGGAAAAGAGGAGAGGGGAAGGGGCGAGAACGAAAAGTGGAGGCCTCGCGGCAAAGAGGCCCGGTAACGTTATTGGAAAACGATGATTTACGATAATGGGTTTTTCCCTACCGTACGTGCAAAGTGCGACGGACTTAATCGAAGTGAAAAAGAGCGACAGAGGGAGCTACGGCTCGCCGCCAGAGAATTACGGCCTCTCGCCCGATCTCGAGTTCGAAGGTGGAGCGTTAATAACGTTAATTAATATTTCGCGAGAGGTTTGGCGGTTTTCGTGGAAAGGGGCGCCATGGCGAAAATGGTTACGATGGTAGGAAAGACTACACGGCGTGCAAGGAAAAGGCAGCTTGCCAGCTGGCAACTTCCTTCGGCGCTCGACGTCTCGACGACCTATTCACAAAGACCACCAAGATAACC
Source organism: Probaryconus sp. ZL-2020 (assembly GCA_022817065.1). Taxonomy (NCBI): domain Eukaryota; kingdom Metazoa; phylum Arthropoda; class Insecta; order Hymenoptera; family Scelionidae; genus Probaryconus; species Probaryconus sp. ZL-2020. The sequence continues at coordinate 4,599 of JABFQA010000740.1, read as the reverse complement.
CTCTCTACGTTTTCGCCAATTCTCGAGCTGGGGCTAACGACGACGAACTGTCCGAGATTTTCGCGATTATTTCATTCGAAAGATACGTTTCTTTGTTTAATTTTTTTTTTTTTTTTTTTTGTTGTTGTTGAAAAACTGTTTTATCTTTCGTATAAAATATCACGTAGAAAAAATTCCACTTTCAACAAGAAGAATTTGTTTGTCTAAACAAAATTGTGACTGTTATACTTTTGAATAAATTTTACATAAAATTGGGAGGTCAAGATAACAGTGGAAACGTATATTCCTACAACTCGCGGCGCATCAATATTTTATTGCGACACTTTCCTCGCAAATTCTTTTCATTTTACGAGGATATAATACTCGTGACTACATTGAGTCAACGTTCTTCTTTCCCACCTCGTTTTTTATACTTGGACTGTGAATAAGGGTGATACTTTGTTTGACGACTTTAAAAGACACATTCAACCGCACTGTTTGCAATAAATCTTCGGTTCTCAGTTTACTATTCGCATTATGCATATGAAGAAAGTGTCTTTCTGTGGAAAGTAATGTTTCAATTTTGCATGATTTTCTATGGATTCCAGTTGCACTTTGGGGGGAGGGGGGTGGTGCGTGGTTATGAATAGCTTACTGACGAATTTAGAAAGCATGTTATTTCGTTTCCTAAAGACGGATATGTAAGGACGAGATAGGAGGCAAATTTGTAGGGTGATGTTGTGCGAAGAATGCGAGGACGGCATAAAGCGAGTTTACTGAAGACTGCGTACGAATAACGGAAATTAAGTGTCAACCAAAAGAGAGAGGAGTTGACTCAAGCGAGAAACCGCCCCTCTCGTTTTGTCGATAGGCTCAAAATGGGCGACCGAGAATGAAAGAGGGTCGACGACGTATAAGCACCTAGCCAGGATTAACTCTACGTGCGCGGAACTCTAAAGCTACGCTTGGAACTGAAACCAGCGTCTTTCTCCTTCTGTTTATGAGATTTTAACAACCCTATGTTTCGTACAGATTTGAAAACTTGTTACATTGTATCTCTTCATTTCTTTAGGTTTTCCTTATTTTTTGTCACAAAAAATAAGATTATTTTATATTTTACCATTTCAGGAGGATAGAAAGAGATTATTATGATCAAGAGATTATTATTTTTCGAAGAGTAGATAATAATAATTTGAAATGATACAGGAAATTGGTTAGCAAAAAGATAGTAAATTGACATGTCGCGTATAATACATTAGAGGGGGTTTGGGATCTGTAGCCAATTCTCGATTGAATTTCGTAACGCAGTCGTAAAAGGATCTTGTGATTCAGGGGGGAATGAGAGTCAACATATCGTAATCTCACGTGAATTGTTGGATGTCCTAACGTGCAGCACGGAAAAAAAGAGGTTACTCTCCGTTATCCTAATCATGTTTATGTTGCCAGAGAACCTTTTCGGATACCCATGAAATTTGGCAAACGCGAATCCAGGATTCCCTTGGAGAATAGAATGCTTTATGTAGTCAATAACATAACTCAATGACTGCTCTTTATACTTTACCTATATTCTGTGAGATAAAAATTTCATGCAATCCAGGAGAAAATTGCGCTACCATCTGTATTCGTCATTTCGACAATAATCCATCAGTTGAAATTGATTGTGGTCGTCAGCAAAAATCAGGGACACATTATTCTTTTTACCAGTAATCCCAAGCGTGAGAGTGATGATAAAATTTTGCACAATAAAATATAATTAGCCGAGTGTCGGTAAAATGCGAGCACGCCCCAAAGAAAGAGAGATAAAAGCACGTCAGCTTGGTGATAATGAGTCACCAAGCTGCACCGTCTTAAGGCTCTTCATTTGTATTTTAATTAGTGTCGTTATGCTAATTATGCGCCGTTACTTCTTGTCTTAAATTTTGTTTTGCTCCTTTCTTTGACTGTCTTTGCCGATCAGTCGACTTAAGGGATTGAAATGACACCGCCAAAAAGTGCTGGGAATTGAATAAGAAATCGTTTAATTCACGTGGCATTTAATCTAAGAAAAAAGGCGATCCTAAAGCATAACGCCGTCTTAATTTAAGACACGGTTTCCGAAAGCGCTTTTGTTAATTAATCGAAACGCATTTTACATTTTTTTTTTTTTCAAAAGTACGATAGCATTGAAATGACAAGATTAAAATAAACCTCAGTCAAGAAAGAATTTAGTAACGTCTGATTAAGGTGGAAAGAATGTCAATGTTTTTTGTTAAATTCTAAATTCTTGATGAGCAATCCCGAGTGCAAATAAACAGAAAACACAAATTGATCTCTAAAAAAGAAAATTAGGTCTGCCTCTTCGAAAGTTCAAATACTCCCTATATCGTCCTCTGGCTGGCGCTCTTCTCACCCTATTTCTCTCTACTTGCCAGTCGTTGAGGGTTCGTAGCTTTTTTTCTTTCGTCCCTGTCTGTCGCTATTGCCCGTTGCCTCGTCCTTCTCTCGTTGCGCCGTTCCCCCAACAGACTGGAACTTTTTGTTACAGTCGCGCAAACTTCTTTAATAATGCAACTCTTTATATTCACGGGCGTTTTTAACAAGCGCCTGCTCGAGATTAGGTGAGAGCGGGCGAACGCTCGATGGTGCAAAGGCAAAGCCAAGAACGCGCCAGCGTCCAGGTCTCCAAATATGCTCCCGTTACGATGTTTCTTAATTATTATTATTGCCGGCGTGTATTGCCGGTAAGCTAAACGCGGAGAACTCTCATCGTGACAATAACAACTACGCGGCCATGAATTGCTAATCTCGCATAACCGTGCAATAAGATATAAGAGGAACAGAATGAAATTCACCAGGAGTGACGTTTCGCTTTTACTTCGTAACGGCGTTTGCTTTATGCTAATTTCAATGCTAAATCTTTATTTTTATTCCTAAACTAATTTCGGATAACACGATAAAATTCACTTTAAATTCTTTTTATCTTTTGTTTATGAATTTCAGTGAAATAATTTCATTCGAGTTAAAATTTCCAAATGATCAAATCTAATTGAAGTAATGATTATTAAAGTTCTGTAAAATGCTTTGGCAGTTTTTGACGCGTGTTGAAGTTTTCCGAAGACGACTTGACTTATTGAGTTGGTTATCACGGTTGAAAACGCGATTGAAAATCGGAGGTCCACGCTTGTAATAAAGTACTTGGACGAACGAACGTAATAAAGAGGCGGACGAATGAAAAGAAAAAAATGACGACCACGTGATTCGTTCAGGAAAGAGGTTTTGATTTTGATGGTGACACGATGAAGTTTATAGGATGAAAAGCGATTATAGATTTCTTAAATAAGAGGCTACATTAAACAGCTTTGATCCATTCGACCGAGCTAATTTCCACCCGCGGGATCTTGATGGCGGAGGTTCGCATTACGTTATTTAAGTGGATGAAAAACCTCCTCTAATTAAGCCAACGTCAGCTTCTGCAAAATGTCGCTTGCCCTTTTCGATACCTCTTCCCATTCAGACTTCCTTTTCGACCTTTGAATTTATACAGAATTATTTCATCGGATTTTCGTACGTCGTGTGACTTTTAACTTTTGGCCATTATAAGTCCTTATGAAATCATACGTTATAAAGACTAATTTAGTACAAAAATTATATCCTGAATTTTAATAATTTTTATAATAGAAAACTGTTCAATGTATATGTTCAAAAATATTTGTATGATTTTAATTTAAAATTGAAATTACCCAATAAGAATTGCAGAGTTAACAGAGCGAGCTCGCGTTTTCGAAATCGAATATACATGAGCTTTATTTCAGCGGTGGTTTAACTCAAAGCCATAGTGAAATCGACACCCCCTGCCTTTGCCTAAAAGAAGAAGACGCCCAAGAAAGGGTTAAACAAACACACAGATCTTGATTTTAGTGGTAACATTTCAGCGGTGATTGGGCAAATATTTGACCAAGTCGAGGAACTTGCTAATACAGCAAATCGTTGAATACATAATCTTTAAAGATTTCGCCTTTAAGAGTTTCCAGTTAACAGACATAAATCCTTTTATTTCTTCTTTTCATTAATTTTTTTTTTTTTAATTTTCGAAAACCTAATTTATATCTGTTTTAATGAAATTATGAAATAACATGTCAGTGAATGGAAAGTAGCTGTTGAAAATGTTATATATTTGAGGCTGTGCTCTGGTAATTAATTGCGGTAATTGAAAGGCATTAAATTAGGAGACATTTAATCGTGTTAAGAGGGCATAAAAAACGCGAAGTAAATGACGGCTAGCTCCCTTGCTTGACCCTCTATTTAGAGCCTTTTTCTCGCTGTAAACGAGAGCCTAACTGGACGTAAAGCATCGCATCGTCGACAAGCTCGTTGCTTACTTGGAAGCAATTATACAATTAGTTAAAGTATCTGCCAACGAAACGGTCCATAAAACAAGCGTGATTACGAGACAAACTGGTGCGACTGGAAAAGCTTGTTTATCATCCACTTTTCCTGTAATTTTTAAATCGTTACATTTTACTCCACAGAAACGTACTTATTCATTTCACGATGATACTGATTTAATATATGATTTTAGTATATAAATTTACTCATGTGAATGAAAATGGCAAAAAAAAAAAAAAAAAAAAAAAAAAAAAT
>JABFQA010000739.1:0-17172 GCA_022817065.1 Probaryconus sp. ZL-2020 | reverse complement strand
AAAAAAATACAATTGTTTATAACTCAGTAAAAAATAATTATTTTACCAAAATATTTAAATTGGTTTATAAACATGATTAATACTATCAAATACAAGTGAAATCGTAAAAAATAAAAGTCTAAAATTTTTTGGTGATACGTTTCACGAATTTTTACTCATAAATAAATGATAGTAAAACGACTGAAATGTATAAAACAATATTTGTACTACGAAGCCGACGTGAAAAAGCGCATGAGGAGGTAGCACATGCATTGTTAAAGTGAAAAAGCTAGGTCGCGAAAAAGGGGAAAACTTAAAAGCCTTATAATATGAAATGTGCATCGCGGCGTGCAACTGAAAAAGTCGTAAAGTCGCGGCGAACCGGTTGCATTATCATGCTATATCGGTAACGAGGCAAATATTTTCAGATGGTGATGCACTGAGACGTGAAGTCGCGATTCCTTGCATCTATATTCCGCAAAAGCAATCGCCATGAATTAAGAGCTAACGAGTTCAGAGGATGGGAAGATATTGCTCGCGTGTGAGAGTGTCTCACACACGTGTGTGACATTAGAGGGACTGCGTTCAACGGAGAAATATCAAAATAAGATCTTCGAATAAGAATTTTAAACATTGACCCTGAAAAGGGCCTTATACATTTTACCAGAGCCTTTTCAGGCCCCTTTTTAAATTCACATTAGGGATCTTATAATAATACGAATAACACAACCAAACGCTTAGGTAATATTCTATTCAGCCGACTAACTGCAAATACCGGGAGTTGGGAGATAACGATTTTCCGGTGGAAATGTTAATTGTCTTGTCGTTTGCACATTGCGTGTTTTCAGCTAACGTTTTATGTATCCGTAAACCACTTATCTTATGCGATGCTTCGGGTGTCTTAGATTCAAGGATATATTACAAAATATGTGAATACATGTGTGTTCGTTAGGATATAGATATATATATTCGCTAGGGAAATGAATTCATGAATTCGAACGAGCCAAAAGATCGCACCGATGACGGATGAACGCTTACAAATAGCAAATTTCGTTGACTATGAATACAGACCTCTTCTTATTCTAGATTAGTTTCGTTTCCTTTTACGAAGGAGAACTCCGTTGGCGTTGAAAATACGAATTATTCCGTCCTGTATTTGTTTTTCCGCGTATTTTTTTTCATTTCTATTTTACTCGGCAGTTTGATTTTAAGATGCTCGCCAAATTGAAACGAAAATTAAAATAAATACGAAAATTAAAATAAAATGTTTCATTTACAGAATACGGCTATTGCGGAGTGCCATTCTGTTTCTGCAAGAGACAAAGTTGCCACTGGAACCAGAGATGGAGCTATCCTGCAAATAAACGTGAGTGAATTAAAATTAAATTTTATTTTTCTTTATTGCATTTTATCTAAAATTAAATTTGATTGAGCACTTATCGGTCTTTAATTTGGGCCTATTTTTATGATGAAAATTGTCTCTCATCAGTGTAAGTGTTTTTTTTTTTTAAACTAAAATCAATAAGGCAATCATATAAACAATTTGTTCTCGAGTAGAAATTTAATCATGAGAAAGTCTCATGGATTATTCAGCACGCTTTACATTTACGTGGAACAAAAAAAAAAAAAAAAAAATTTGTTACTACTTTGTAAAAACAATTTCTTTAAAAACAGTCTTTTTAAACTTTATATAAATGAAGTTACTAAACAAATTAATTAAAGATGCTAAGTGAACTAAAAATAAAGAGTAAGTTAATTCACTTGATTTACGATTCAGTCCCGCTGTAACTATAAGAGTAATCTTATTGTTGTATAAGTAACACTATGTAAATGTGTTTCTCAGTAACGTATCGTAGACGTATGTTTACGATTTCAGTAACCATAAATTTTTTGAGAATAAACTAAACAGGAAGAGCGTAAAAATGTTCGTAAAATAAAGACTTTTATTTCGCAGATAAATATTTTCCTTCCAGTCCCAGTTATTCCGGGAATATTTTATCTATTTTGATTCCCTCTAAAAATACATAAACGATTCACTTTATAAGCTGTAGTTAAGTGTTATTTTAATTCAATTGGAAACAGAAAAGAAGAAGGTAAGAGGAGAATGTTGGGGAGGAGTCGGTGTGGGTGGGTGGGATAGGAGAATGAGAAGGAGAGCAACGAAGTAAAAGAGGAAGGAATTGTTTTATTAATGAATAGTGAATTAACTATATCTGCGCTGACACGAGGATATTTATATTCAAATTAAACGGACTTAAAGGTTCTGATAGCACGAAGATAGTTGTCTACGGCGTAGGTGTAGCACGATCGAAAAGACACTGAATGAAAGGAATGGCTGGATAATCAATTTGAGCACAGCTAAGTCTAATTGAATTCTAAAGCCGCGCATTATCTCTCAGCCACTGTGTTCGCTTTGGGTGGCTGCTCTCTTTTCTCGAGACAATCAATGGACGACGATTATTGAAATTACAAGACATACCCGACAGCCGTATTCATTTTTCCTTTTTCTTCGCGACACAATGCGATTTTGACTAATTGCATACAAATTCATTTTAGACTATTAGTAAGTTGCGTCTCCTTAATTATGAACAGCCAATTAAAAGTATTTTAAGATGTTCTTTTGTGCAAGTTGAAACTCAAACAAGATGAATTTAATTGTCAACTTGTAACGGAAAATATTAAGCTGATAAAACAAGAGTTTAAGGTTTGCGTTAAAGTTCAGATTATTTTTAAATGATCAATTTTTAAATAGTCTCTACTTGTCGAATAATAATTATTATATAATTATTATATTATTTTTGAAGCTGGTTATTTTTGTGACATGTTTGAAATTGAAATTCCCACATGAAAAAAAAAAAAAAATGTGCATACTAATCGAAATAAATCAATTGAAATTTCATGGTGTACCGTAAAAGCCCACATGTGTATTTATTATAACAGTAGACTTTCAATTTCATCGCGTTGTTCAGAACTGCTTGGAGGCGTGGTTACAACAAAATCGAGTGCTCGTTTCATTTGCTCGATCGACACCACGTGCACATTACGTGACCAATATTATGCTATTAGTTTATGGCATATATACAATATAGATCCATTACAATATAATGTACTTTTTAAATGGTTGCCATGATATATTTATAGGAAGTTAAATTCGCGTATTACTCTCAGACTGTGATTCCATTTTATCTTTATCGGTGTTATTCTATTATGGAATTGATTTATTTTTTAAAAATAAGTGACATATTTTTCACCAAAAATGTATGATTTAAATTTAACGTCATGATAAAATGATGTTTTATTTTTTAATAGAAAATCAGTATCCACGTCAACCGTGGTAACAAACAATCTTTTTGCCATTGTAATTCGAAACTTGTAAGTTGATACTTATTACAAAATTCGGTATACATTGAACGGACAATAATGCACCAGAGAGACAAGCAGGATATAATATTATATTCCCAAATCCTCCATTTCAAAGAGACATCGAGACTATGTAACCGATAAGACATTGTTGCTCTTGAGTTTGTGAAATTCAAACTCTCCATATCGCCTATGTCTATAAGCGATATTAACCACGGCCAAATCGAAGGAAGTAAATTCGAAGGAGAGTATAACAGAAATAAATAGTGAAAGTGGAAAAGACCGAAAGAGTCTGGGGGACAGAGCAAATGAGAAGAGGAGCGAAGCGAGGGAGGGGGGGGGGTGGGACAGAGACGATGCAAAATGATGAACTCGTGCAGTGTAATTAAGGCGTCGGCTCTAAAATTACTACGCGTACTTTTAAAAGGACTTAAATATTCAGATTAATTAAGGATGTATTTGGAGAAAATGCGTCACGTTAATTACAGAAGCCTCGTTACTCGTATCGTTCGGGGCAGTTAAACTTTCGCTTGTAATTAATAGAATTAATACGTCAAAAGACAACGCGCTTTGCATACGAGCAAACGTTTTTGAGCACCGAACGTTGCATTTTTGATGGGATAATTTAGTATCATCGTGGGCAATTTGAATAATCCAGGATAACACATTGTGTTGATTTTGAGACGCGTTTAAGAGACGATGGGCCTCAGAATTTTTCTCGTGAATTTGAATTTTAATTTCGTTGCGTATCATCAATGTTGGCAATTTAAATGTTTGACGTTGCAGCGGTTGCAATTTACAAAGAATCAGCTTATAAAGAATTCAAGTCTCGTCAACCGTTAAATCTTAAAATGTTTTTACAGTTACATTAATCGTCAATTAAAAATTCAATTAAATTCTTTTTTACATTATCCATTATTCGGTGAGTTTGGAAAATCTGTCGAGTTTGTTGAGAATTGAATAAACCTAACGTCATCGTTTTTTTCTCGAGCATATCCTCCGATGAATATCATCGCATATTTTATGGTTTGTAAATGTGCACATAGATGCAGTATCTGCAGATTGCAAGTGCAACGTAATGAAATGATAACCTTCTCGAAAACTTTGGTCGTTATATAAAAGAGCCAGCATGACTTTTTAGTGGAAACAACTCTCTTCGCATGATTCAGTCCGAAGTGTAAGGATTCTCTTCGTGAGCACAATTGAGCTTATAAGAACTTATCGAACACACCTGATCTCTTACTTGCCCAGCAGGGTTCTTCTTCACTTGTCGGTTTGGTCGATCGTCTCTGAAAGTTGAGCTCAAACTACCATTAACAACGTAACGAAGTTTCTGACTCCGAACCGTCTGTTTCCGCAACTTTTGTTTAAATGAGTTTACCGCTAAGTTCAACTCTATAACAATTAAAATGTTATACGTCGTTTATTATGTAACACACATATTTGCCTTAACGGGTAATAATGCTTTTCGTGAGATACGACTGACCAAAGCAATTTATCAAAAACGATCGTCCTGTTAATGTTTTAGTTTCTTCGCATTTTCTTGCAAAAGGCTAACTAAGGACTTGAGATGTTCTTAATAGTTTTTTAATACCTTTTTTTTTTATTTATTTATACAAAATGAATTAAGTAGACAATTTAAATGTATATGTTTATATAATGTTACCCATTGAAAAGGTTCTAAAAAAAAGGGAATAAAAGAAGCGTGAAAAGCGGTTGATGGCTGGTTGAAAATTAATTTGGATGTGTCATATTAAGAAAAGCATATTAGTGGAAACTGTTTGTGCGGAGAGCAGCAATAACAGCCGCACATAATTTCGTATTACAATGCCGACAAAACTACAATAAAACGAGGAAATAACTTGGTGTATTTGCAAAATTGTTTCGCATACCGTGCGGCAATTCCGTGCCAAACATTGCGTCCTATTTCTAGGTTTAAATAAACTGAAATAGTACGAACGAGGGGGATTGTGTTTGGAAAAACCTTTTATTTCGGCAAAAAGTTTGAAATGTCGATAGAAAGATATATCGCATGACGATTAAATACAGTATATTATTGAAATTCCGTTGGATGTGTAAATAATTGTGATAAATAACAAGCGGACCTTCGTGTCCTCTTTTTTCTTTTTTTTTTTTTGTTTTGTTTTGGCGGGGAATTACAACGAAATTGTTTCAAAACTCATATAACACGCGAGGCGAAACAAACACGGTCCATGGGAGTTGCACGGTTGTTGTTAGCGGTAAAGCTCGCTTAGGAGTTTAAACATTGCGATCGATACCACTTTGTAGGATGTGCAGGTTTGAACTCTAATGCTGGTAATTTTGGCCTGGAGACGGAAATTCATTATCCGCTTATCCTTCGGAAGTACAATTCGTTAAAAATTCGCTTAAGAGTGAGCGCGCGGCTCGCTCGGGATTAAAATTCGCGTGCTTCTCGCCGAAGATTAAACTGATTATTCGGTTACTTTACTGGGATGAGGTTACTGTCGGTGGTGGAACGCAAAACTCATATCAAACTCTAAAAATTCTATTCATGGTATTCAATCGTCGTCGTCAAATTTACCATCGTTTGATTGAAATTAGCCATCGATGTGTTGGGCCACCTTTGTGTTTCCTCCTTCTGGTCGTCGTTTATCTTTTTTTTTTTTTTTTTTTTTTTTTTTTTTTTTTTTTTGTTCAGCACGCGCTCGTTATGCCCGTAACAAGGACCTCCGAGAGCCGTATATTTCTTCTTTATTCTGTGTAGTTTTAAGCTTGAAAAATTTGGTGTTTCGCACAAATCGTAAGTTACGGACGAACGAGAACATGCTTTCGGAAAGTCTGCGGTCTATTCACGTACGTGAATCCGTAAGACCACATTTTAGACACGCTAATGGCGTATTTTTCATTACGCCAATGCCAGCCTGTCAGGAGCACCGTTCGGGGAAATTCATCGCCTTAACTTATTGCATCCCGTGTGGAGCTTTGCCTAGTTCCTTTCAAGGCGCGGCCGAGAGAATCGCCACGAGCTTTATACGGGATCCCATTACCGCAAGCTACGTCTCCAGCCGAAATTCCACTTTAACTTGCAAGAAATAAACGCCCGAACGCAACGCCTCTCGAGTTAATTAAGACGACAGCGTGTCTTTGATCTTCCGAGTCGTGCCAATTTTTTTACAGCCATCGAATCATCCGTGGATGCAATATACGAGGGGACACGGCGCTCTTTAGCTTTGGCTAACACGTGTTTTGGATGCTCCTGTTTATTTGCTCTTCATCAAATGAAATAAAGTGCCCAGGGTGTTAACTTGTTTCACTAACATATGTTGAACTTTATTGCCTCTTGCTTCTAAATGTCCTTCTTTAAATAATGACATTTCTTAAATTCCTTCTCTTAGTGTTACACGTTCGAACTTATCTATTTTCCATCAAAGTGAAATATTGCAAAAGTAAACAAAATTGTTCATTTTTTAAATTAATTGAAATAAACTTTATCTCTCTCTCTCTCTCTCTTTCTCTTTAGTTGCACACTGTTAAGATCAAGTTCACATAATATTTCAAACGTCTAATAAAGTGTCAGGGAAATGTTGAAGTTATGATTAATTTAATATTATATGTGGAAATCAAAATTACAGAGTATGTACGCAAGTAATTATTCCTTAAGTACGTTTCACACTTATTTGTTTATAATTCACTCATGCTTCAGTGTAATTTTCATAAGATTACAGTACTTGACGTTATACTTTGAATAAATTACACTCTATGAGCTAATCTTATAAAATTACAATATAGATATCATATTTTTATCAAAAGAGTTATGGGACGTTATTTTAAGATCGTTTGAATACGAAGTGAAAGTTGGTATAGAAAACTTGTAGCTTATTGAAATTGTGATCATTTTTAACAGATAAAGTAAAATTTTTGTTATCAGTAAGAAACAGAATTAAAGCCTTCCATTTTCAGTTTTACGTATATTATAACTAGTCTTATCTATAAATTTTTCTTCGTGTAATCTCCATGACTAAGGTATTGGAATTGGGAGGATTAAGCGCATTTTATCTTTAGTTTATGTAACTTCTATAGTTACGACTGCTCCGAATAGAATAGAGGTGTTCCTTTTTCTCCGAAGAAATGAATTAATTAAGAAAGAGATTAACCATATGATTCCCTCCTCTCCTTACAGTAAATAGAAAAAAAAAGTACATATATTTCGCAGTAAATCAGAGAACCATGTGAATCAGAATTTTCAGTTTACTAAGAAAATACGATTTATCTTTAACTCGAATAATCGAATTCAGATCGCGAACAAATCCGCATTTTGCGATATCACTTTACATGAGAATTTTGTGAAATATCATAGTAATATAAGCTCTGGTGTTCGATGTTGGAAACAAAGCAACCCGTCTCTTCAAAGTCAACGAGATGCTTATCGAGACCTGAATTTAGTCCTTGAAACTTTAATCTCTCGAATCTACTTTTGAGTATGCTATTCAAAATACAGGTTCATAAAACCGTTTTTACGTATGAATGAGTAATGATCGAAGTAAGTATAAATGCATAAAAAAAATTTAGCAGAATGCTTCTAATTCTAATAATTCTTCCAATTGCATATATAATTCATCTGTCACACATTTCAAATAACTTTGATTAATTAAAAATTAAATTTCCTCTCGAACGACGAAAATTTAATTTTATACTTGTTAAGCAAAAGTAAAAACCTGTAAAAACTGTTGGGCGAATGAATTGTTTATTTCGATCAACAACAGTACGTTACGTGTCGTCGAATTACGAGCATTTAAAAAGAGCAATAGCAAAAAGGCAAATAAAATGATTCTGGAAATAAATACACTAGTATTTCTAACTGGAAACTTGATTCGATGAAAGAAATTCTTTTGATAAATCAAATTTGTTTATTGCAAAAATATATTTACCAAGTTAATGCAGTTTTCTTTTATTAGAAGCTTTAAAGTATAAGGATAATGAAAAGATAAATTTAGTCGTACTAGACCAGTGAATATAAAGTATTGTAACGGTGTTGTAAATTAAAGATTTGTGCAATTCATTGCGGTGCTGCATAATCTCTGTGTCGCGTTATTCGGAATGGTAATTACAGCGTTCGCGGATTAATTCTGTAGACAGAAAACAATATTACTCGCAACGGATTTTAAGTACAATCGGGCTTTAAAGCGGCTAAGTGTTCTCGTAGGAAAATATAACTCCTTCGAGATCTCCATCTTCGTGTTCCTCACTACTTTTGCACTGCTTCCGTACTTTGCAGAGGTATGACCTGCCCTTCGTATTTTAATGGGCACTCGTAAAATATGAGGAAATTAAGAATTCATGTATACGTAGTGGAATTTAAGACGCCGAATCATACTATTTTATCCAGAAGTCATGAAAACTACCTGTGTGTACTTTTTTAGGCTTTGTTAGGCCAAAGGAAAATGAACAATTTTATCGGTAGTTGTACATTTATTAAATAAATCATATTACTGTTATGCGAACTTGAAACTCGTGATCTTAATTTGAAGAAATTAATTTTCTTAATCTGAATTTCATTAAGGCAAAGTTAAAAGAAATAGTGTTACATTTATTGGGAATTTTTTAAATTAATTTGTCTTCTTCTAGTATTTATTCGAAACAGAATTCTAAGATACCGATTCAAAGCTGAATTGCGAACTCATCTTTTATTTAAACGCATTTCTGTGTACGTTATACCTGTTATGCACTTTTGCAACTGTTACGTATAGATACGAATTTTATGTTGAATGGAGTGGTGCACGCAGTTCCTTTGGAAATCCTTTGACTTCCTTTGCAACTCTTATATGATTTTACAATGACCCACTTTTCAAAATAATGTATGCTTTCATAAATTTTATAACCATTTTATAATAGTTGAACAAACGATTTGTTTCGATTGAATCTGGTATGAAAATACGCAGTACTTTTCAACAAGACATTTTCAATCGACTTGAATGCATTTGAGAAAAAAAAAAAAAGTACACAAAAAAATACAAACTTTTCTAAATATCGCACTCTTAAAAAAAGAAAGTCACATATTGCAATTTCTGAAACAATTGTTTACCAAACAACAATAAATCATAAACGTGATTAATGACGATGTAAATTATTATCCAAGTTTTAGAACACCAAAGCATGCAAAGACAAGATAAATTTCCCAAGACGTAAACGATTTTTGAAGACTACTAAATATGTATCTTTCGATGTTCAAAGGTATTCTAATACTAATTTTCGAATCTCCCAGTCATAATTCTTTTGGCAACGTATCAGGGATTTCCAGGTTAAAAAGTTTTCAACGACTAAAGTAACATAAATCTTGAAACCATCGTCGAAAAAAAAAAAAAAAAATGTAATTCAATTAAGCGAACGTTTCTATCAGTTGAAAGTGATCGTAACAGATGTAAAATATATTGTACGCGGTCATTTTTCTTCGAGAAAAATACTTTGCGTGCGTAGTTACGTTCTTCATCTCGATATGCCGGCACTTGCGCGCTTTGCATATGTTATCAGTTTATCACCCTCGAGTGTACTTCTTGCCCACAGCTGGAAAGTTACTGCGATCATTTATTATCATTAACGTTCGATGATTAGATGAGATTAGCGCCGCCACCGCATCCCCACGAAGTTCACCGAGCCTTCCCAGATTCTAACTTCTATCCATACCGCAATCGTAATCCGAAATTTATGTCCAGTGTTTCGTGCGCAACTTCAAATACGTACCCTTTCAAAAATTCGACATCGAATGCATCATGTGTATTAGGGGTGATCCTTGTCCCTTTTATCTTCTCTCGTACTACAAATTTCATCGTGATTTATGCGCATATAAGTCGAACTTAAATCACTCTGTTTGCATTTCACTTTTGACGAATGATCTTCAACGAGAAATCTTTTCCAATGTTAACGTTTCATTAATTTCTAAATTTCTGTTGTTTTCTCCGAAATGCAGTTTTAATCCTAAAGTATATAAACACGGCGGGTTAGTTTTCTTGTAGTTTGTAACTGTATTAGCGCATTATGGATTCGCGTCCACGGTGCTCGGTCGAATTACTTGGACGTTTGTTTTTCAACGATATCAAAATGCAATTACAGCGCGCGTAAATGAGTTCACCGGCGCGAGTTATTACATAAATATGCGATTAAATTTGCGCGGGGGCAGTACGACGGACGGCGCTATCGTACGAGGGTGTGCGAATCTACGACTCCCTCGACGATGGGTTATATTTAGGGGAGAATTCGGCACGAATGATATGTTCTCTGCATTTTTTACTAAATAATATATTTTGTACTACATGATATGCCATGATTATAATTTGTACGCAGACGTCTATATGTCCCTGTATTATGAATTATGAATTCTACAATTTGACGAATTGTTTTTGTTTTATTTTACTGCTTTCCTTAACTTCGCTTCATTATATTATAATTAACTCTCAATGGAAAGGTGTGTTCATTTGCTTATAATTGTAATTAAAATTTCTTTAAAAAAGATTTTTGAAATTGTTTTTGAAATCAAATTTAGTGTGCGATTTAAATCAACTTTAATGTAAACGATTTTCAAAGAATTTTATAAATAGTAATTCTTGAATACCCGAACAGAAGAGTCGTATTGTTTTCATGGAATCAAATAACTGCAAACTGCTCCATAACTCTTTTGGACTTAAAGCTTAAAATACGCACCCTAAATTAACATGCATGCTCCTACGTAATGCCGCATACCTGCATGGCAGAACTCTTTTCTTCATTAACGAAAGTTTCGTTATTATTATGATGGTGCTGAATATGACGATTATTATTATTATTATCACCATTATCACGCTTGATAGCGTAAATGTAATCGAAAGGGAAGTAAAACGTACTTAGGCGGTTTTAATTGGCAAGTGCTGGCAAATAAATTATGCGAGGGTGACGCGCGAAGCCCTCGCGGAGACGGAAATTATACCAACCGACGGCGTCTGAACCTTTTGTGCGGTAAAGCTCAATGCTTTACTTTTTCCATAATTTAATTGATTTTTTCATTTCGCCTTATGCTTCTACTAACTTCACCTTCTTTTTTCATTTTCTTTTTTTCTTTTTTCTTTTTTCTTCTTCCTTTTTTCTTTTTTTATTTCAATTCATAATTATGACTTATTATTGTCACTAAAAATTTCATTCAATTTATAATTGCACCCTTTTTTGGTATTAATTATAACGTGTTTTTTGTCGAAAGAATTATTGGAATGTTCATTATTTTTGAATAGAGTAAATAAGAAAATTTCGGCGGTCATTTTATCATTGTGTAATGAAATAATATGTAGATAAATGTTACACCAAATCATTGTTAACAATTTCTTCATCAATTTTCGAGTTGTTAGGTAAAATTGTATTGTTTGTGCAGATTTGAAAAATTATGCTACTCGTGTCAGACCTGCCTCAACTCTGAATCATTAATAACCACTCTTGAAAAACAATCTTTCTCAATTTATATCTAATGAATATACAATTAATCTAAAAATATTGCTTTTTAAATCAAATTACGCTTCATTTATAAGGTACACGCGATCCTTCTTCCTTGTCCATTTGTTTTGCTCAACAAAGAAACATAATTTTTTCCCCCTAATATACTCAAACATTATTCATTAATGATCCCTAAGGAAAAAAGTGTTTTCAAACGATAAACAGCTTAATTTTGTATTACGCTTATAACAAGTGTTACATCAATTTCTAACAAGTGAAAAACATTTTCTTCTTTCTTCTTAAAAAGTCACGTAATTAATGGCAGGAAATCTTTTAGCATTAAAAATATACTAAACGTAATTTGATTTAGATTAGAGATGTTTTTAATCCCTCATAAATAAAAGGAAATTCTGTTCTTCGATAAATAAATTATTTAAAAAATGTATGATTAAAGGTTGAATTTTTAGATTTATAATTATCGTATTTATCGGTCAGATATGCAGTGGATTTCTGTATGTGCGCCAGTCAAGTCATCGCGATAGTTGAGCAAAAAACCTAATTACAAAGTACCGCGTCGATATAATTTCAATAATTGGCGGGCGACCGGTGCAGAATGAGCTAGCTGCTGAAAAGATAATACGCCATTAACATGCTCCGTCTTTCGACCGATATCGTCCAAATGCAATGCTGCCTAATTGTGATTATTTCCAATCTGCACACAAATTATTGTTTGAAAAAGATTTTTTTTTTATTTTCGATCAATTTTTGTTTTGTTTTGTTCTTTTTTTTTCGCTCGAGTCACATTAAAAGACCGGTAGTTTTTTCGGGTAATAAATACCAAATCGAAAAAACAAAAAGATTAGATATCACATGAAGACAAGTCTGAAAATTAAAAAAAAAAGAAAAATAATTAAAACCACAATTTCTTGCTGGTCTTATTTATTTAGTAGTAATAATCAAAGTCTTGATTATTTATTATTCGCAACAGTTTATAACTTTGTCGACGGATGAATGCAATTTCTGAGATAGAGGTGTTGCGCTCCACATAAATATTCTCAATATTTCGCAGTCGCTCTATTTGTTCAGATATCGTTTTCAGATTTTCCTTACTTTTTATCCGCGGATCATATTGAGATATTTGTACATTAGCATTTCGCATGTGAATGTGTACAATACGCGACGTAATACTCCCGATTCACTCGATTCACCTGATATTGTACATCGATATACGTACGTAGATGTCGTTGTCGTATTGACGACAGCATGGAAATAGGCAGCATTTTTCATTGCACCGAGTGCGTAATCTTCGAAATTGGCTCTTGAAATGACTATAAATAAATATTGAATTCTTTAAATTCTGATATCTCTAATAAACTAACTCTTAAATCTTCAGTATTTCCTTTTGATCCATTGATTCAAAAAATCCATCTGTAAAATCTTAAAAGCATCGAAAGAGTATTTCTTAGTTTTTCTTTTAAAACTTCAACAGCGTTAATTTCATAAAACACATCTCAGGAAACAGTTTAGTTTATTAAGATGTATTTAAATTTAAAATTCAACGTTAAATAATCTTTTATAATATGTAAGCTTTAAATATTGCACTGAGTTTTATATCAATCAAGATAGCATCGTTTCATAACTGGATTAGATTGAGTTTGATCTGAATTGTATTTTATTTGAAATAAAAGCACTTTAGTACCGTGAAATAAATGATTCATTGCAAATGCAATTCAATGCCAATATTCTGCATTAAAAGCTTTTAGAAGCTCAATTTACGGAAATGAACCGCAATAGTTTTGCCAAAGAAATTCACTTATATAAATAGTATTTAATTGGTTTTCAATTGTTTATTGGAATAATTACAAGTAAGAATAATAACAGAAGAATATTTCCCTCGGCATATTAATGTGAAATAATCACATAAATCACGATGCAAATTAACGATATTTATATAATATTTCAATCAGTTTGACATAAATCCCAATGTTTTTGGGCGAACGAAACAGTCTTTTATTTAAACAGATACTATTACAAATCGACGTCAAATAATTGTGCTTTATTAAATTTGATTCAGTTAGAGATTGATTGTGTTTAATTATAAACTGATTTATTTGCAACAAAAATTAATACACTTAATCTAATTTATATACAATATTGTTAATGAAGTATTGAATATTTGAAATCATTCCTTTATAAAACTTCACATTTTTCGAAATATTTCAATAGAATTTACAAATTATGTAATTCCCCGAATCACTGTTTTCTGATAAAATCAGCAATTTGATACGATCACGAAATTCCCTACTGTTTTTTTGTTCCCCTCAATTTTCATCCTTTAAATGAACAAACGTTCTCATTAAAATTTAACATGTTTCCGTACATTTTTAATACGAATAAAGTAAAAGCTTTCAAGATAAATTGTCGAACGAATTTTAATTGCGAATTTGCATTCGTTCGGTATGTCGAAATTTGTTATGACATGAGATGGTAAGGGCCGATCATTATACGAGCAGTTTGGTCATTATAACGATTTTCGTATAAACTTAATATGCGATCGTCCGTTTTCGCGTCTCTTTTGTGGGATACTCTCAATTAGGCCGGGAATTATGAAAATACGTGATGCGAGCAAAACGTCATCGAATAGCATTTTATGCCTTTCAGTGACGTGCGTCGACTTCTTCCGCCGCCGTTGTTGGGGCAGTTATGCGCCACTAAAAAAGTCCCCAGGGGGTATTCGGTGTGTAAGCCGATCATTATACGGCGATTATCGAACACAGTTCAGCGCAGCAAAAATACCGCGTCAAATATATCTGGTGCATATTCATGAGCTCAGCGTTCGAATAATGTATTCGAGTTATTTCGAACCGAGTAGTAAGACGCTCGCGCCGATTCCAAAGTCATTCCTCCGCTAATCTGCTCCTTCGCTTAAATTTCATTTCATTTCATTTCTTTCACCTCGCGAAATTGAGTCGTTATTAAGACTGCGTTTTATTGCTCGCCTTCTCCTTCGCCCAAATGTATTTATTCCGATCCTAATGACTACTGATTTCAATTATTCAATTAACGATCGCACTTATGATTTTAATTGACGGTAAATGTTTCCAATTAATGTTAACGTTCCTTTACATTTACAAACGTATTGTTTTACACAAAAATTTATCATCATAAAAAATGATGTGAAAATAATTATTATTGTTTTTTTTTTTATAATTTTATATGTTTGTTTGAGTTTATGATTTCTAGTCTATGAAGTGGATTTTCTGTTCAATTTATAGTTAGTTGTGGGCGGACGGTAGGTTTGCTGACTGGCCTTATAGAAAGCGTTCATTTCGTCTCCCCTTGAATTTCGTACGACTTGTAAAAGTTCTTTATACATCTGCGACTATTCGTGAACTCTCACGCGAGAAGAGAGTAAAACTTGGGAAAATAGAAAATTATGAAAAGTTCGCTTCGCTTGGCGTCAACGAACCTTCATAAATTTTTGGATAACGTATACACGAAAATATAATGCGGTAGAAACATGAAAAAATGTTCCACGACTTTAATGTTAAACGTCACTGTATGAGACGAATGCGAGTATCAGTTTCATAAAATGCTTCTTGTAATTTTTCTCGAGTTGAACTTTTCATCTTCCTCAGCAGTAGAAAAGGGCAGTTTCTTTTATTTCGGTACAATATTGCAAGCAACATTAAGTCAAACGTTATGATTCAAAACGTTTAGGACGTTCATTTTAATATTGATTAAAAAGTTGCAGTAATCGAAAAAAAAAAAAAATACTGTATTGATTATACAATGATTGTTAACATATTAATGTACATGATTATAAAAGTTTTACCGTTTTTAAACTTTTTTCCTTTTTTTTTTTTTTTGTTATTGATGTTTTTGTTTTATCATGTTGGCTAATCAAAAGAGTAAAAGAAAAGCAAAACACGCAATTTCACTCGAGATCGTATCAGAGTAAGTGAATTCAGGTGGAGCATATACGTATTGTGTGTATGTAATTCATAAAACATTGGTCGGACCAGTCTTATATTTTTATATTATATAAACACGTGACTATTTCTGATAACATGTTCAAATGTTTAAGAATGTAATACATTTTCTTAATTAAAATCGTTACATGTTACAAGAATTATCTTATCGTATTCACTAATTTTCAGAATAAAAAAACTCCCCTATTAATACCTATTTCATTTTGTTGTTACAACAGTGTCCGAAAATATCAAGCATCATCATCAAAATTACACGAAAAAGAAGAAAACAACTGACATTTCTCTTAATGAAATTATTCACCGACGATTAATATTACTTTTTGTAATTAACGTTTATACAATATATTATTAAGAAAGAACGTTTAATATTGATGAAGCATGATTACGGAGGGTCGCATGAGAGATCCTTGCCCCAAGGCAATACTACATGTAGAAGTGATTTGTCACCCTCTGAGTTTCTGTTTCTTCTACTGCTTCTGCACTGTTTTATCTTTGTATACCCTTTCAGAAGTAGCGACAATTTTAATGCACGGAATTCCGTTATTAATCTAAAAGATGATTTCTTGTCGTCGAGAGTGATTTATTCGAGCAAGATTGCGAAGGGAAGCGTTCAATTTTATGTCACTAACTGCAGATGAGATATTTTTAAAAAATTTTTGGAAAATGAAACGCGTAGATTTTAGTAAAGAAAAATGAGATTCACAACCAATAAGATAATTCCAAAGTGCTTGTGAGATTGCAGTGTCTCGTTACAAATCAGTTAAATTAATTCTTCGGAAGTTTGTCAAATCAACGGCAGAGGGAATAAAAAAGTCATTTTCTTTGCGCGAGCGTTGATTTCTTTGGAACTCTCTTGGTTCTTTAATCTTCATCATCCAAGCGATAACGGAACTGTGTTCATCTAAAGCGAGAATTTTCATCCACCTGCATAAATCGTTTATTACCTTTCCAATCCGTCTTTTTTTTTTCCTCACGGGCTTATTTCCTTCACTATCAACCGTCTTTTAAGAAAGAATTGTAATCACATTCTTGAATGCTTTTGGATGAAGGCACAGAGAGAAAAAACGAGCTTCTTGCTTCGTTAAGTGTAAAACTTGTCGTGAAAACATTTACAAAATTGCGATTCTTAGTTCTGGTGGTTATTGCTGGCGTAATCTCAAATTATATCTTTTGAAAGGACTTTGTATTAAAACTTTCTATTTATAAAGACTTGACGTAAGGCAAATTTCTGCGTGCGCGGAAAATTCGAAAAGAATTGGATGATAAATCTACGTTATTTAGGATCGAGTAATTATTTAGTTGACTGGTGTCTTTAACGTTCAGGATTAATCGTTATACTCTTAAATTCTTTAAGTACAAATTAGTTTTAATTATGTTTTATTAATTTGGTAAAAGAATGTATAGAAAA